>JBBBDQ010002153.1:2355000-2487500 GCA_037127315.1 Ascarosepion bandense | reverse complement strand
TGAAATTGTAGTGATTCTGCCCGTTTGTTTGGTTTGTTTTATTTTATTTTATAGCATTTCCCATCTGAGTCCATCCTACACATATATAAATCTACCATCCGCCTGTGTATTGAATACTGCTGCCACATCTGGTCGGGTGCCCCTGCTATTTACCTCGGGGTTCTTGACAAAATCCAACGGAGAATCTGTAATGTGATCGATACCGAGTTGTCAGCTCTGCTGCAGTCGCTGTCTCACCGGCGAGACGTGTTTTCCCTGTGCCTCTTCTATAAATACTTTCACGGCTTCTGCTACAATGAACTTAGATCACTGGTGTCCCCTAGGTATGAATTTACACGAGCTACTATATTAGCAAATAGGTCCCACCCTTTTACAGTGAAACCGATAAAATGTAATCACAATTTCTACTAGATTTTTTTCACGCACTTCCCATCTGTGGAATTCTCTTCCATATACTTGCTTCTCCGACAGCTACAATCTCCAGGAATTTAATTGAAAGGTCAATAGACATCTCCTACCGCATTAACTCGCATCCATTCTCACAAGCTTTTTTTCCATCTACTCCACCCACATCCTCAGTATGCTCATCCGTCTTTACCCTCCTCCTGACATTTCTTATAACTAACCCCTCTTTTCCCTGTGTAACCCCCTACGCAACAGTGGTAGTAGAATGCATTGCTTGGGGTGAGATGATTAAAAAATTATCAACCACAATGGGTTACTTAATGCTGTCAAAATTTTTACAATAGATTCGTATGAATAGAATATGTATTCTTTGTAAGACAATTTTGTAGATCAGGTCTCATTTGCATATTAGTGTAAAGAGTGTTTTCTCGAGTCAGATGTATTATTGGTATATATATATATATTTTTTGAAAAATATATTGCTGTTAATTGTTTTTTTCAAAAATGTATTGGTGGCAATATTTTTTCTTCCTAAATATATTGCTGATAATATTTTTTGTTTAAAAAATGTATTGCAGGTAATATTTTCCTCTCCAAAATATTATTGCTGAAATTTTCACTATAAAAATCTATTTTTATACCTTTATAGTGTTTTGACCCTAGGTTGGGAGCTAACTATTTGCTCATATTTGAGACCATAGCAAGTACTACCATCCCGAGTCAGGGTGGATTTGGGAACAACAGCAATTAAGAGGTGGTTCCATGCTTCTGAAAATTTCCCAATTAGTGGCCTTGCTGCCGGATGAAGTTTATCGTCAAACCCAGCATGCCTCATTGGCGGGGGTTACGTCTCTGCAGGGGTGCAGTCGGCGTATTTTGAAGTCCCAGCCGACAGGACGGGTAGTGATTTGGGAAGCAGCATCTTGGAAGTCGGTTCCACAAAGCTGCTAAAGTTAGGTGAGATAATAGATCAGCTGTCACGCATGTACATATATATATATATATATATATATATATATATATATATATATATATATAGGCGTCTTAAATAGCCTCTGACTACCAGCTCCAAGCCGGTGAATGAACAAAGCCGAAGCACATGTAGTCCAGGAAAACTTTGATTTTAAACCACCGCTGCTCTGTGACCATATCCAAACGTGAAAAAGCTGAGTGCTATATGTGATACATGCTTGAGCGATTATATCTTGAAAAAGACACGACTAACTGGGCAGAAGATTTTCCCACGGTAGGTTACCATTACTATTTGTGGTAAACTGATTGCCAACCAAGGCTACAGAATCCAATCTGTCCTGCGATTTAACCCATAGCTGGAGGCAGAAGTGACGAATTAACACCTTTCACAAAGTTATTTGAGTTTAAGTAAATACAACGAATTCAATTGGAATTCGAACTCGTCTCTCCGATTTCTTGTTCCGAGCCGATGTTCACTGCACTACAACGCCCATCCTCCAAAGTATATGGAAGTATATCTAGACAGGAAACCGGAAGTGGAGCAGCTAATGCTGTTAGCTGTCAACGCTTACAATTATATGGCAAATAATGTATCTTGTCTTATATGCCTTTGGACCTTAGTACGGCTGAGAGTGGGAACATGTAGTCTAAGCAGCGTATGGTCGCCATATACTATTGCCAAGGTATGCGCCCTGAAGAAGTCACTCTAGTCTTGCAACCAAAGTCTCAATTTTGACCAAAAAGAGCGCTAATTTTATCACACGAGATAAATGGATATCTGCTACTTTTTAGCTAGGTTTGCTATCTATTGATAAATGAATCTGAATTAAGATAACCCTCTAAAGAGCAGATGAAATCAACTAAACTCTATGTTGACAGACAAGTTTTTAACTGTTTATCTTAATTTATGGGTGAGTGATTAAATCGTCTGGGTTCCCCAGATCAAACTACAAGCAGGAAATCAGGAAATCAAAATTTGATTTACATCCATTCATTTTTCTTTCAGTCTACGGTTTCGCTTTAACTGGAAACAACTATTGCTTTTTAGTCTTTCGTGCCAGCGTCTAAATAGTCTGAGCTCCAGGACCATGGATTAGTTTTAAAGCTTTCATTACACCCGAGCAAGGCCGAGCTATACTGCTAGTATATATATATATATATATATATATATATATATATATATATATATATAAAATAAGCAATTTGTATTTTTATATCCTGTTTGATAGCGTAAGTCAACCTATACAGCGAGAATATTTTGAGGACCCTAGATGACACACCAGGATTTGTTATTGGAGGCCACAACCTGAACAACATAAGATACGCGGACGATACAGTACTAATTGCGGACACGGAAAGGAAACTGCAAGATCTCATACAGAAAGTAGCAGTGGAGAGTGACAAGAAGGGACTACAAATAAACTTTAAGAAAACTGAGTGCATGGTCATCAGCAAAAGATACAACCCAAAATGCCAAATACAAGTAGGGGATAACAGAATCAAACAAGTTCAAGAATTTAAGTACCTAGGAAGTGTTCTAACAGGAGATGGAAAGTGCGACACGGAGATCCGAAGGCGAATTGGCATGGCAAAGGACGCGTTCCAGAAGATGAGCAAAATACTAACACACAGGAAGATCTCAATAGAAACGAAGAAAAGAATGCAAGACTGCTACGTGATGTCAGTTCTTCAATACGGCTGTGAATGCTGGACAATATCATCGAAAATGAGGAAAAAACTGGAAGCAGCCGAAATGTGGTTCTACAGAAGGATGCTACGGATATCGTGGACTGAGCATACAAGCAACGACGAAGTGTTAGAAAGAATGGCAACAAAAAGGAAATTGATGCTGAGCATCAGGAAGAGACAACTGAAGTTCCTGGGACATGCAATGAGGAAGGAGAGCCTGGAGAACCTGATACTGACTGGACAGATAGAAGGAAGGAGAGACAGAGGAAGGCAGCGGATAACATATTTGCAGGATCTGATCAGGTGGATGACGGAACGGAGTTTGCCAGGAGCAACAGGAGCAAACATACTAAGAGCCACAAGGGATAGGGAGACGTGGAGATCCATGATCGCCTACGTCCTGAAGGGACAGGGCACATAGAAGAAGAAGAAGAAGATAGGGTAAGAGAAATATTTTCAAAGTTCAAAGGGTTCAGTTTGTTTAAGCTAGCGTTGTGAGTAAAATTGGGTAGGCGGAAAGTTTAAAAAATCGTAGATGGTTGTTTTAGCACCATGTCACAAGACATCGTAACCGAAAATTTGTCTGCTGTTCGATTGTGACCAATTATCCCCTCTGTCAT
Organism: Ascarosepion bandense; assembly: GCA_037127315.1. Taxonomy (NCBI): domain Eukaryota; kingdom Metazoa; phylum Mollusca; class Cephalopoda; order Sepiida; family Sepiidae; genus Ascarosepion; species Ascarosepion bandense. The sequence continues at coordinate 2,483,814 of JBBBDQ010002153.1, read as the reverse complement.
AGATAATGGCATTTGATAACATCCTTGATAAAGAACAAACTTAAAATAAGTTTGATGTAACGTCTTGTAAACAATAAACACCCTTATGCAAATTAACTAAAGCAAAACGAATGGCTTCCTAGGATCTTTCACACTTTCCCTGATCACGTATACGTCGTCACTTGATGTTGTTTTTCTCTTCCGACCGCATATTACTCCTTTACGTTTTGGATTGATGGATCCAGTTTGTTTCTTTACAATGATGACACGACTGAGAGTTGAAAGGCTGACACCAACAATATCCGAGATCTCTCTGTAAGGCTTGCCAGTGTGTTTGTGTAGCGTTACAATTTTCGTAAGCTTCCTTGGAGTCACGTCCATCGCAGGCAATGGCCGTAGAACAATTAATCGACAGTCGAGACACTAGTGCCTGGGCAGGATAAAAATCTGATGCAATCACGGACGATGCAATATTTTTCAAGGCTAAACAAATTTCATCGTACACCCCGAAAATAGATTCATATTACTGCACATCATTGCAAATGACCTAATGTGAGGAAGAAAAAGAAATCGATTGCAGCCTGTCACTTCAGTGGGTCTAAAACTGATCGTATGATGAAAGTTGTTTTAATTAATTTGCCCAAAGGTGTATATTGTCTGATCATAAATGCCACCACGTTAGACAAAATAAGAGTAACAGAGGAAATATTTAGCTGACAGTCTTTGAATAGACTGGAAGATCCTTTACAGTGATTGGGGCATTAGGACACAGTCGAGGCAATGGCGAGGACTGGTCAGCGACGCTATAACTATACCTTGTCAAAGGAATGGTAACAATGGGTGAATAAATCCATTTGATTTACCTAAGTTCGAATTAGTGGATTAGTTTCCACGAATCTTGAAGTGAGAAAACGAGTTTTTGAATTTTTACTTTGACTTGTCGGTTAATTTCAGAAGTATTAAAGAATTAAATTTGTCCAAATTTAAAATTGGTGGATAAAAATGACTTATATAAAAACAATGTTACTTTCAGTTGTCTGAGTTCAAGTAAATGTCAGTATTTAAGGGTGTTAAAAAAAAGAGGGGATTTACATACAGAGAGAGAATGAAGGTTTACACATGTCGGGTGCAGAATACCTGGATTATATATATATATATATATATATAAAAGGCAAGATGTTTGTGTGTGTGTCTGTTTATCTGCCTGTATGTCTGTATTTTTTTCAGCCCTTTTATTTTAGTTTTTGCTTCGGGTTTGGCTTTAAGTAGGTATAATTGTCTCAGCCAAGATACCATTTACTCAGAGGATTTATTTAGTTTTCAAAGTTCAGTTTACGACGAAAAAAACTTATTTGATATCGATACCAGGAAATCAAAATTTGATTTACATCCATTCATTTTTCTTTCAGTCTACGGTTTCGCTTTAACTGGAAACAGCTATTGCTTTTTAGTCTTTCGTGCCAACGTCCAAAGAGTCTGAGCTCCAGGACCATGGATTAGTTTTAAAGCTTTCATTACACCCGAGCAAGGCCGAGCTATACTGCTAGTATATATATATATATATATATATATATATATATATATATATATATATATATATGTAAAATAAGCAATTTGTATTTTTATATCCTGTTTGATAGGGTAAGAGAAATATTTTCAAAGTTCAAAGGGTTCAGTTTGTTTAAGCGAAAATGTGATTTGTTCAGAAAACGATATTTATGTTCCCTGTGTGTATTAACAAAGTAGAAAGATGGTTTTTCTTTCTTTCTTTCTGTGGACGGTGACTAAGGGAAGAGGAAGAAAAAGCGATGAAGGGAAAATGTAATTACCGATATTAACTTTAAAAGACAGTTGAAGTGACTTATCGTTGTTGTCTTCTTTTTGTTGACAGCGAGTTGTCGAAGACTAAGAATAAGAGATAAAGGAAAACAGTACGCGAGAAGGCGAGGGAGTGCGTATGTGTGACGCCGGCACATGTGTCCGATTCAGATTTGAAATTTCTCTTGTTCCATCGTAGCGGTTTTCTATCTGATCTCCGCCCCTTTCTGACTGCTTGGCTGATCAAGAAACGTGAATAAGTAGTCAACTCGAATCACATGGTCGGCTCCGATTGCAAATTTATTATTATTATTATTATTTTTTTTTTTTCTGGTAAGAAATATGACAAGGGTCATAACGTTCCGTTTGTTGTTTTTTGTACAAACAGAATCCAGTATTAGTAATTTTTACACTGGCTCGCGAAATTTGACTTGTGCTTTATTTCTTCAAATCTGTTTTCAGCGATTTTGATTCGATTTTGTGTATGCGTGTTTTTACTTTTTGTGTTTTTCGATATTTGCTTGGATAATATAGGGTTTGTATCCTATACACATAATGTGTGAGCGAGGAGCCCAGTGAACTCGGCTGTCGATGGGAACGGTATAGATGACTGAAGATTCTTACTTTGAAGTTGCCAGTAGCTGAAAACGAAAATCTGGCAAAATCTTCATTGTTGACCTGTATACATATTGCTTTTAAGAGGCTGAGAGCTTAGGACTTTTCAACACCACAACAGATTTGATTGGTCTATTGTTTTCCCTCTTTGTCATGTAGCATGTTCTATACTCCACCCGAATAAGTATTCAATGAAACTGGTTTTATAATTTCCAAAATCGAAGACGCGAACTTTTTTTCTTGTGTAGGTACGTGCGTGTAGTCCACAATAAATTGAAAATTTGTGCGTGCGTTTACAGACCCAAGAGCTGCAAATAATTTCCAATTTATTTATTTATTTTTTAATTTTCTTTTAAATTTTTAACGAAAATTGTTATTTGTTATTTATATCTGCTACTTTCTTTTCTTTCATTTCTAGTTCCATTTTTATTCTGGTATTTTCTGTATTTTGGAATTTGTATTAAATGTGATTTCAGAAACTGAAAAAGCAGAAAACCAAACTGCAGTAATTAAAAGAAAGAAAATGATTGAAAAAGCAGACGATGAATGCCGCAAAGCATGATGGGTAAGTGTCAGTAGAAGCTGACGGCTAATTACTTGAAAATACAGTCACTGAACCCAGTGGAAATATCATCAATTATAGACACAGACTTTCTAACTGATTGAGACGTAAAACTTAGTAACTAAACAAATCAAATTTTAGTCAAAACAAAAAATATCCTCCAAGCTTAAATGAAAAAAAAGAAAAAAGAAAAGAAAAGAAAAGAAAGAATTAGAATGTAAAATACTTTACTTGGGTAGAAAACGTAATGAAACATCATCGTGAAGACGTGAACACAACACTAAATATTAAAACAGTGATGTCCTCAGCTGTAAACAAAATCGATCTATGCTTTATGTATCGTGAGTACGATCTAGTCTGTTTGAACACGTATCCTTATTGTTGATGTTGACCGAGGAAATTCCTCTCGAAACAAAACGCTTCACTATGCAGTTTTCCAACTTCTCATCCTTTATCCAACCTGGGCAATTTATCCTCATTATTGTCACAACATCTTGGCTATTTTTTTATTTTAGTAATTTCGCCACAAACAAGGCAATAAAGCAACTAAGACGCAGAAGCGTTACTGATTGTTAGGAAATGTGAGAAAAGGGTTACTATTAACCCTGGAACACTAACCATTAATTAAAGTTTTACTACTACTAACCATGGGTATATCATACCAGATTTTAAAAATTGCAAAAATATATTAAATATAAATCTTTATTTGAAATATTTTACATGAAGGCACTTCAAAATGTGTACTTTGAGTTAACATTAATAGGAACTGAAAAACGTATAATTTAGGTAAGAAAATCAAATACTGAAAATTTAATTAAATTTTAACCAAAATGGCGTTATTTCCGCTGAGTAGTATATACCCGGATGTGCGTTGTCGTGCAGTGGATATCGGTTCGAATTCCAGTTGAATTCTTTGCATTCATTTGAGAAAAGTATTAATTACCCGTTTCTTCTCCCTCCAGTTATGGGTTAAATAACAGGACAGTTTGGGTTCTACCGCAGAAAGCAATGGCAAAATACAGCGGGATAATCTTCTGCCCAGTCAGTTATGTCTCTTTCGAGACATGATCGCCCAAGCGTGTTTCACGTATGGCATTTAACTGACTGACTATATATCCATGGTTAATATTCTCGTGTTAAAGAGAGAGAAAAACACATGAACAAGAATTTAAGATTCAGAAGATAACGATTGATGTTGCATTTAAAGTTTTGAATTTGACTGGAACTCAAAAAGCTGAAACAGAGTTCCATAAACGAGAAGTAAGATAGAAAAAAAAACTGTTAGTACATGAATTACAGTTCTTCTTCTTCTTCTTCTTCTTCTTCTTCTTCTTCTTCTTCTATGTGCCTTGTCTTTTCAGGACGTAGGTGATCAAGGCCTTCCACGTCTCCCTATCCTTGGTGGCTCTTAGCACATTTTCTCCTGTAACGCCACGCAACCCCCGTTCTGTCATCACCTGCTTAGGCCCTTCAAATATGTTAGACGCTGTTTCCCCCTGTCTCTCCTTCCCTCTATCTGGCCTGTTAGTATTAGGTTCTCCAAACCCTCCTTCCTCATTGCATGCCCCAAGAACTTTAGTTGTCTCTTTCTGGTGGTCAGTATTAATTTTCTTTTCGTTTCCATCCTTTCCAAGACCTCATCATTGCTCACATGCTCGATCCATGATATCTGCAGCATCCTTTTGTAGGGCCACATTTCAGCTGCTTCAAGTTTTTCCTTCATCTTTGATGATATTGTCCAGTATTCACCGCCATCTTGAAAAACTGACATCACATAGCAATCCAGTACTCTTTTCTTTGTTTCTAGTGAAATTTTCCTGTTTCTTAATACTTTACTAAGCTTCTGGAATGCGTCCTACGCCATTCCAATTTGTCTTCAAATCTCTGTGTCGCACTTTCCGTCTTCAGTTAGAACACTTTCTCGATATTTAGATTTTTGTACCTGCTTGATTGTAAAATCCCCCACCTGTATTTGGCATTTTGGGCTGCTCTTTTTGCTAATGACCATGCATTCGGTTTTCTTGCAGTTTATTTGTAGTCCTTTCTTGTCACTCTTTTCAGTTACCTAAATTTTCGTATTTTCCAGTAGTGTTTTCTAACTATTATTTAAAATTGCAATCCCCTCAAGATGGAAACGAAACGTCGTGAATATGATAAACAAGATAAGGCCAACAGTCAGAACAATGTAAATAATGTAAATAGAGAAATATGTTGCATGAAACTGGATGTACGTTCAAAATAAAGGATTCAGCTATTAGTGCACATTCAATAGATTTTCGCCTGAATATGTTTTTTTTTTTATCTTTTAATCAAAATTCCAGGATGTGCGCCGTGGTGCAGTGGATATCGACTCGGAACGACAAATCGGAGAGCCGAGTTTGAATTCCAGTTGAATTCTTTGCATTCACGTACGCACAACTACTCTTGGGAAAGATATTAATCTGTCTCCAGTTATGGGTTAAATAATAGGACAGATTGAGTTCTATAGCCTTGGTTGGCAACCAGTCTACCGCAGAAAGCAATGGCAACCTATTGCAGGATATTCTTCTGCCCAGTGAGTCATGTCTCTTCCGAGACATGATCGCCCAAAGCGTGTATCACGTATGACACTTAACTGAATCAAAACTCGATTTCCTCCTATTATAAATTCTTTATCTCCAAAATTCTGATATAAATGTAAGCTTATAAAAGTCAAAAGGATCTCAGTAAAACAATCAAGATAAAGGCACACGTTTCAACAGACCGGTTTATAATTCCTTTAGACGAACTACGCTCCTTAGTTCCACCATTTCTAACCTTCCAGGCTAAAATCCGCCACATTGAAGAGAACTACTCTTATTCTCTTCGATTTCTTTGAAGCAATGTAAGTTCCCTTTGAGCAGCTTCTTCCACGGAACTACTTCTTAGTAAAACCAACTCCCAACAGGATGCTTCCCCGTTAAACTGTGCAGATCTAGGGTTAGCCGTTATCTTTTAAACACATGACCCCATTAACTGTACTTTTGTAACTCTCTACCGTGAGTTACTTTGAGAACTTGTTCAGTGTGATAATTATTGGGCCAAAAAAAAGAAAAAAAAAACCCAGAAAGAACAACGACAAATAACAAACCTCACCCAAACCTCACTCGGCCATATCTTTGCGCAAGTCTATCAAGTATGATACGCGTTGCTTTCCCCTATCATTCTTTCCCTCTTTTTTCCCATTTCTAGGGGTTAAAGCTCTCGCTCTCTCTCTCTCTCTCTCTCTCTATATATATATATATATATATATATATTAGTCATCCGCAGATAGATCTGTTCGCTGTATCACAGCTCATCAGTACGGTTAGACAGCCGATTGCTTTTTACCCAGAATTGAAACCCGACCGAATTGGCGTCAGTCGGCGATTATACCTCTGAGCTACAGGCGCTCGGTAGAAGGAGGCAGACTTTTTTAGCGTGTATATTATCATTATACACGCCCAATAGCTGAGAGAGTTCTAATTCATTGCTGAATGAACGATGCGTAGATGCCTGAGTAGCTACTGTTTTTCAAAGTCTGCCATTCTTCCAGAGTGATCAATCAGTGTGTGAGAGCGTAGTCATCCGCAGACAGATCTGTTTCGCTGTATCACAGCTCATCATTACGGTTAGACAGCCGATTGCTTTTTACCCATTATTGAAACCCGACCGAATTGGCGTCAGTTGGCGATTCTCGGGTAGATCGGTAGAAGGAGGCAGACTTTTTAGCGCGTATATTATCATTATACACGCCCAATAGCTGAGAGTGTTCTAATTCATTGCTGAATAAACGATGCGATGTCGGATTAATAAGTAGAAAATCCATTACTTCCTTAGAAAAATACTTTGACATTTGGATATGAAACTGAGCAGATATGAAAATTTTTAGAGTCTATGACAAGAAGAATTTCGTTTAAAGTCTCTCTCTCTCTCTCTCTCTCTCTCTCTATATATATATATATATATATATATATATAAGACATGTAATGATGAAAAAAGGCTGGGAGATACAATAAAGGCTAATACATAATGTTCAGATAGAGAGAAAACTTGAATAAAAACTTTAAATCTCGTAGCATAAAAATTTCCGTGACGCAATATAAATTAATTTTAGATAAAAAAACAAATTTAATTATATATATATATATATATATATATATATATATATATATATATATATATAATTAAATTTGTTTTAAGAGTAGTTCTCTTCAATGTGGCGGATTTTAGCCTGGAAGGTTAGAAATGGTGAAACTAAGGAGCGTAGTTCGTCTAAAGGAATTATAAACCGGTCTGTTGAAACGTGTGCCTTTATCTTGATTGTTTTACTGAGATCCTTTTGACTTTTATAAGCTTACATTTATATCAGAATTTTGGAGATAAAGAATTTATAATAGGAGGAAATCGAGTTTTGATTCAGTTAAGTGTCATACGTGATACACGCTTTGGGCGATCATGTCTCGGAAGAGACATGACTCACTGGGCAGAAGAATATCCTGCAATAGGTTGCCATTGCTTTCTTATATATATATATATAATTAAATTTGTTTTTTTTATCTCAAATTAATTTATATTGCGTCACGGAAATTTTTATGCTACGAGATTTAAAGTTTTTATTCAAGTTTTCCCTCTATCTGAACATTGTCTTTATTGTATCTCCCAGCCTTTTTTCATCATTACATGTCTTATATATATATATATATATATATATATATATATATATTTCATCATTACATGTCCTAAGAACTCCAGTTGTCTTTTTCTGATGTTAAGTATTAGTTTCCATTTCGTTTCCATCCTCTCCAAAACCTCATCGCTGTTCACATGTTTGGTCCATGGTATCCTCAGCATCCTCCAATACAATACTACAGGAAAAAACTGGCGATAGCTAAAACATCTGGAAGTGGCATGACTCATAGAACGAGAACAATCTACCTCCATTGATCTAATTAAAGAGTTAGATTTCAAATTCCAATCACCTGAACGTCGGAGCGTACTACGTCCGAAAAGTCGTGAACAATGTAATTAACGTAAATAATTACAGTACCTCATCTTCGAAATATAAAGAAAAACATGTTTCTTTCTCAGCAAAGATTAGTACATTACACTTTGATATAAGCAAATTCCAATAACAATGAAGCCAAGACATAAAAATAAAAGCGATGAAAAGCAGACTAAGATAGCATCTCAGCATATCAATCATAATCTTCACTTAATGAATGCGGGTCAGATTAAAAGAGAACATTATAAATCTTGTTCTCCCAAAATTGACATCATTCAAAATGTGAATATATGTGGAACAACATGCCCAAGGAAAAACGAAATTGAATAAACTTCATGTTGTCAAAATTCGATCAAGATATTCAAATAGATGTAGATTTTATAACCATTTTCCCAAAGCTTCACAAATGATCAATATGGGCACCAATTGGGACACGACACACCCCAAGTCGGTAGTCCATTTCCTGCCAAAAACTTCTCGAATGTCTGCTCAAATACATTTATACACTAAAATTAAAGTTTAAATAATAAAAATCTGATCTGAACGAGTTCTTCATAGAGACGTCGGATACCACGACGGTTTCCTTCTGTCCGGGATGACGCAGGTTCGAATCCTGCTCGGGAGCGCAAATTTTTATTTGATAAGATTTCTCGGATATTCAGGCCGAGAGACGAAAATAAATTTGATGCTTAATAAATAAACAGGGCGTCTACTCAAATATTGGCATCCATTAAAAATAACGTTTAAAATGGTAAAACTTGTTGGATTAATAAAAAAATCCATTACTTGTTTAGAAAAATACTTTGACGTTTCGATACGAACTTGAGCCGATATCAAAATTTTTAGGGTATATGTCAAGAAGAATTTCGCTTAAAGGCTATATATATATATATATATAATTAAATATGTTTTTTTTTTATCTAGAATTAATTTATATTGCGACACGGAATTTTTTATGCTACGAGATTTAAAGTTTTTATTAAAGGTTTTTTATTATATTACGCTTCACGTTGCATTAAGCACTTTTTTAAAAAAGTAAATGCAGGAAATGCTCTCGCACGCCGATTGAGCACTATAGAGATATGGTAGACTTTAAAAACAGAAGCTACTCACGCGTTTACACATCGTTCCTCCAGCAATTAATTTGAACACACTTGGCTACTGGCATTTATTTACATTGTGTATATAACACGCAAAAAAATCTACCTTCCCCCATCGAGTGTCCATAGCTCAGAGGTAGAATCGCCGACTGACGCCAATTCAGTCTGGTTTCAATCCTGGGTATATATATCCGCAGGAAGTTCTGTTTCGCTGTATGACAGCTCATCAGTACGGTTAGACAGCCAATTGCTTTTTAACCAGGATTGAAACCCGACCGAATTGGCGTCAGTCGGAGGTTCTACCTCTGAGCTACGGGAGCTCGGTAGAAGGAGGCAGGCATTTTAGCGTTTATATTATCATTACACACAATTAGAGCACTCTGGCTACTGGGCGTGTATAATGATAATATACATGTTAAAATGTCTGCCTTCTTCTACGGAGCGCCCATAGCCCAGAGGTTAGAATCCCCGACTGACGCCATTTCGGTCGGTTTTCATCCTAGGTTAAACGCAATCGGAGTCTAACCGTACTGATGAGCTGTGATACAGCGAAACAGATCTCTCTGCGGATGACTATATATATATATATATATATATGTATATCTCGAAATGTAAAAGAACAAAAAATAAAATTGCAATGCTTAAAACATTTATTTAAAACATGGTTCAGCATAAAAATGAGCAATAAATATTATCTAACTTCATATTAGAACATGTAAATAACTATTAAAAAATTGCACATTTTGTTTCGACATTGAAAAAACAATGTCTCATCAGATAGTTAGTAATGGTGGCCAGGGCCGTAGCTGATGCTAAAAAAACACCGGGCACAGAGAAAATTGACCGGATTTATTAGTTGACAATGTGATGACGTCAGTGTCATCTGTTTCCAGAAACTATAATTTTTGCGGATTTTTCGGCTATTCCAATGGAAATTAAGCACAGAACGTGAATGAAAGCAGGAAATCGGGTTCGAACTTTCTGAGTATAACCAGTCTTTTCTCCCCAAATTAATAAATAAACAGATTTTTACTGCGTTCATTCGGATGTTTTCTTCGTTTTTCCTTCTTTCTTCCTTTCTTTCTTTCTTTCTTTTTTTCTTCGAGAATTGTTTCGTTTGATTTCTGACGAAGACATTTTTCCTTGCCCGGATTTTCACTATGATTGCGCGGATCGGCCCGGACGCGTACCCGGTGTGCCCGGTAGTCAGATAAGGCCATGATGGTGGCAATAAACGCTTTAAAATTCATATTTATGAAGCATCGCATCGCGTTCTGTTTTGGGGAAAATTTTTCGTACAACACGAAAAGTTTAATATAAAGCAAAAAAAAAATAAAAATAAAAAAATAAAGGAAAATAAGAAATGAAGAAAAGGACAAGAAAGAAGTTAAATTAGCGCTAAAATAAACGCAACAGATTAGGTTGTAATTTGAACACCGATCTCTAAGTTCATAATCTTTTACGCTGTTAACATTTATTCCATTCGCATGTCTCGTAATTATATGCAAGACTAAAGTGTTGGCCATAGTCTAAGATTAGCACAAATGACAACACCGACTTGTTTTGTTTCATTTTTGACCAGCTTTATGTTTTTTATTTCTTCTTCTTAGCACTTTCATCTTCCATTTTTTTCTATTAATCCTAGCTTTTTTTTAAAGTAATATCCACCGTCCTTACCTCATTTTAATCTCGACTCTTCTTCCTTCTCCCTCAAGAATATCATCTCCATAGTCCTCGCCCCCATTCTCGAATTGACACGCTACACGAAAAATCGCAAGGAAATGTGTTAGCAAATAGCGGAGTCGGGGCGTCAAAATCCAGGCACCTGTAAATGGCCTTCGAATAATCTTTATAGCACTTTTTGATTTACAAAATGGGTTTCAATGGCTTCATGATTGATCGATTTCTTTCAGACCGTATCTTATAAAATCTGACTTTTTCATGATCGAGACAAAATGACATTTAAAACTTTTAGCATTTAACTTGTCAGAAGTTAATTTAATTAGATGATTTTTATCTCAAATGTTCGGGGAGAGAATGAAGCCATTATCTGTCAACCAGTAGCCTTTTTAATGACATGGCGGAATTTAAAAGAACATACACTTACAGACATATGCATGGAGGCATTCATGCATCTCACTCTCTCACTCTCTCTCTCTCTCAATCACTGTCTCTCTATCTTACTCTCTCTCTCACTCTCTCTCTCTCTATATATATATGTGTGTGTGTGTGTGTGTGAATGTCTGTGTGCATGTGAGCGTATGTGTGTGTGTGTCTATATGCGGAGATATACAAAAATTATTGTATATACGTTACGTATATATAGATATTTTTCATTTACGTATATATATATACACTACGTATATATGGATATTTTTCATTTACTTAGATATATATATATATATATACATACATACATATACGTAAATGAAACAATTTCCATATATATACGTAAATGAAAAAATATCCATATATATATATATATATATATAGTATACTTAGGCAGCAGATAATTTTCTAAACATATATTGTTAAATATAACAGACAATGTATGTCTATTATGTTTAATCATGAGCCGTTCTAAACATCGTATTTTGGCTTTAATCTCAGGTGAAAATAAAGACAAAAATTGTCCAACATTTGGATATCTTTTTATTATGCTAGTTTTAATTGATGGTGGATGTCTTTATGTTAACATCCCTGTGACCTCTCTGAAGATGGCTCACGTAAGCCGAAAGCTTAAAATCAGCATAATGAAATTATTCTCCTTCAGGACGTAGACTATCATGGCCTTCCACCTTTCACTATCCCTGGTGACTTTTAGCACGCTTTCTGCTGTTACACCACGCAACCCCCGCTCTGTCATCCATCTGCTCAGGCCAGTCAAGTACGTTACACGCTGTTATCCCCTGTCTCTCCTTCCTTCTATCTGACCTGTTAGTATCAGATTCTCCAAGTCCTCCTTTCTTATTGCATGTCCCAGAAACTTTAGCTGTCTCTTCCAGATGCTCACACTCGTCACAATTTGCTTAAAAACGGGTGCATTTTCATTGCATTTATGCAGCAAATCACAGAAATGAGTTCCAGAGGATTCTTTTCACTCAGATCATGCGGCACTGAAACATAACACCAATTTCAGCACCTGAGCTTCACTATGTGGTTCTACAGAAGGATGCTGCGGATATCGTGGACTGAGCATGCAAGCAACGATGAGGTGTTGGAAAGAATTGCAACAAAAAGGAAATTAATACTGAGCATCAGGAAGAGACAACTGAAGTTCCTAGGACACGCAATGAGGAAGGAGAGCCTGGAGAACCTGATACTGACTGGCCAGATAGAAGGAAAGAGAGACAGAGGAAGGCAGCGGATAACATATTTGCAGGGCCTGATCAGGTGGATGACGGAACGGGGGTTGCCAGGAGTAACAGGAGTAAACATACTAAGAGCCACAAGGGATAGGGAGACGTGGAGAACCATGATCGCCTATGTTCTGAAGGGACAGGGCGCATAGAAGAAGAAGAAGAAGAAGAAGAAGAAGAACCTTCACTAAGTGCTTATGGATGGTGGATTGGGATCAATTTAGTGTTTCTGCCAGTACTCCCGTTGTGCAATTCTCAATCAATGCATTGAATTGGTCGTCATCTCTAGTTGTAGTGGCGTTGGGGATATGGTCCGCCTGAGTCTTCTTCATCAATAAGGCTACAAACAAAGGCTAACTCTAAACTTAGTGAACTATTTCCGATCTCAACTCAGATCATAACCGTACACAGCACATTTTATTTTAACTTGCGAAACATTTTCGCCTTTACGATAATAAAAATACCATCAAAGTCTCTAAAATGTACCTTATAATCTTCCACTTTCATAGGGATGCAAAACTGACACGAATTAAGTTATTTAAGCATTCTTTTTAAAGAGATACTTTGAAGTGTGCTCCAATCAGAAATGTAAGCATATTGTATATGCCGATAAATTTGACCTATTCTAACGTATTGGAAAATGAACGACCTAAAATCGGTATGAATTTTCCGGACAACTCAATACATTAGATTTATATATTTGTAATTTATATATTTGTGTTTGGATGTATGCAAGTGTATATAGTTTTCCACACACACACACACACACACACACACACACACATATATATATATATGTATTTAAGCTTTTCTTTGCTACTATATGTGTAATAACTTTTACACTGAATAAATGTACTGCTCCACTGGCATATTAATAGGCTTAAATATCAATAATTAAATTTTACAACATAAATTTTTCAATCTTCAATTCACATGTGATGATTGCTTCGCTCACATATATATGTCCCTTACCGGTAGCACACCTCTGAGTTTAATATATATATATATATGGTCTAATTGTGATAAAGTTTCGTGCCAAGGTTCTTGTTTTTCAGTGGTTTTTACTGATAAAATCTGTTTTGGCAAGCTCTCAATATCGGGGTGTAGATAGAGTATCAATAGGTCCAAACTGTTTGTCTCTGTAATAGAGCTGATTCTGATTCATTCCGAATTGATGTTCTCACTCGTCAGGGTTTTTTGCTATCAAGTCGCGTTTTTTTCTTGTTTATATAGAATATAGAATGATACTGTGAGAGTGGTCTTGTTTGCGATTGGTTAGTTATTCTTTTTTTTTCTTTTTGTTTATAATTGGTTGATTTTGATTTTTTTATTGCGTATTTTGATTCATTTTTATTTTTGAGTATGCCTGAATGGTGGTTTTTGTTCAGTTGGTGTTGGGCTCTTTTGTTTTATTGACTTCTTTTATACTACTTTGACATGATGATGTCCTCATGAAACTTCAAAGTCGACATGAATCTGCACTATTAAAGAGACAAACTCTTTGTACATAGGAACAATTGGAATTTCGATGGCACACTAAAAACTAAAATAAAATAAAAAATCAATCAGTTTCGCCCAGGGATTATCAAGTTTTTTTATTTATTTCTGGGATTTTTCTTAATCGTGAACTAAAAGATGAAATAAAAATTGAGGGAAAATTTTTTTTCAAGGGAAACTAGAGCCCAATCACACTCAGACCCAAAAAGCATTCTCTCTGGTTACAGAGAAAAGGCCTTCGGGATCTGATGTATATGGACTCTAGCACCTTTAGATGAAAAAGTGAGTAGGGCCTTGATAGAATTGTAAAGTTCTCTCTCCTCAATCCAACCACACAATTACTGCTATTAATGACATATTGTGTTATTGAAAACCCGGATGTATTCATAAGTTGGCTACCACTTGCGGCTGAGTTCAAAATTCTGGGAGGTAAATGCAGTTTAACGCTTTGATCCAGATGCTGAGATATTTTACCAATGTAGTCGCATCCGCAACGACAATGAAATTTGTAAATTACAGAATTAGTATGAAGTAGAGGTAAAACATCCTTAGGAATGGTGGAAAGAATTTGCCGTGTAAAAGATATTACACGAACATTGGCCGACAAATAACATTTGCCAACAGACTGAGAAATTCGGCTTGATAAAACCTCACGATCTGTTCCAATATAAGGTAGTCATAAACAAATTGGACATTTTTTTAACGACATGTGACTTAACCTTATAAAAATTATCGATGACATGACGCAGAACGGAATCCAAAATGTCCAAAGGATATTCATTTTTGGAAATAGTGATCTTAATAGAGTCCATTTCATCGTGAAGAAAGGAACTGGAACAAATTGTAAAAGCCCTATAAATCAAAATTTTAATTGAATTAACTTTACGTTGACGTGGGCAAAATGAATTCCAACATGTATATCGTCCAGAAGAAATATTGTTTTCTAAAGACCGAAGTAAAAAAAAACCGTACTATTCCTATGGACGAGAAAATTCAAAAAAGAAAGATAGCAATTTGACACTCTTTTTCAACGGTTTGTAAGGACAGATGAACAGAATTTAATAGACTGAGGAAAGTGTCAGCTTCATCCTTATTATTAAAAAGACAAAAAAGTATCATCGACATATCTATGATACATTAAAGGATGATCATTTCGAGAAATAATCAGTCTCGCAATAACCAACAAAAATATTAGCCAGCAACGGACCCAAAGGAGAACCCATCGCAACCCCGTCAATCTGTCGATAAATACTATTATTGAAAGTTCGACAGACGAGGTAGCGAACTTTATCAGAACAAAAAAAAACACTCTCCGGAAAATCTGGAGGACACAATGAGGAATGGTACAACATGTCACGCCATACCTCTATTGTCTTAAATGAAGGAACGCAGATGAATAGGAAACAATAATGAAAACGACTCTTAAAAAGAAAAACTACTAAAGTGCGTAGACACAGGTTGTAGCACTTTAGAGAGCCAACTAGCAACCTTATGCTGGAATGACCCAATCATAGATAAGATGGGTCGTAATGGGACACCATTCTTATGGACTTTAGGTAACCCATATAAACGGGGACGAAGAGACCCAGTGAGTCTAATTAACTCTGTGATATCAGAAGTTAATAATCCACACTTAACTTTATTAGTTGTCTTTGAAATTTAGCTTCAATAGACAGAGTGATATCATGAGTCTTAACTGGACCTAATTTTATAAATTTAGATGGATCATTTATGCATCTTAGATACATAATTTGAAAGGTCCAGTAACACTGCACCGGCACCTTTATCAAGTTTCATAATCACAAAATTGTGATTCTTTCTTAAATTTTTAACTATCCGGCCGTGTTGTTCACCCCATTTTAACTCTGTATACGAAACAGAGAAACCAGCGAAGGAATAGGCATAGTTAGGTTTGCCTTAAAATCATTCAAAATCTCAGCACATCGAGGTGTCAGTCTCGAGCAAATAGAATCTCAAACTCTGCAAATATCTTCTCACGGTCTGGCATTGGGAAACGAATACAATAATCCAGACCATGGGCAAGAATATTAATTTCTGTGAAGGTTCATAAGAGGAATAGTTAAAAATTATCCCATCTCCAGTAGGTTTATAATAGGTTAGCCATTCTTTTCCAGTTTATAGTGGGGAATCCGTTCTAGTGAAGGGTAGTAGTATATTGTAGCAGATTGACGGAATTTGGCCTCGTTGTAGATAGCCCACTATAAGTCATAAAATGATTACAAATCAAGAAAAGCAAATTGAGTTGAAAAATAACATTTTATATATACACATATCAATAAAGGCTTTTACAATTAAAGTAATTCTTTACATATGGGTCCAACGGACGTTAAAATGTTCATGGCAATAAAATGCTGAAAAGAGAATTAATACTTAGGTATGTGGGAGCGCTGTAAGTAAGGAATGTCTTTGATGTATTCGCTCTTTATGTCAGAAAGTAGTTTTGAGACAGGGACGAAGGAAAAGGGAGGTGAAGGCGACGAGCATAGTAAACCACTTGACTTGGTCAAGGGAGATACTAATTACTCTCGTCTGTCACGAGTCAGTCTGTGTGGGTCGGTCTGTCTGTCGATGTTTTCTGTATCGGCTTTTTATATCTTCTTTTTGGATCGCAGCAGATTATTTGAGGATTCACACTTGTATTTGATTTTGGGCTTCCCATTGGCCGATAAATAAAATTCGCGTAGGCTCACGAACTGGAAATTTAATATTTAAATAATTTTTAGTTTTCAACCGGAACATCTGCGCAAACCCATCTGCGCACCGTCGTTTTGGTCATTTGCTTTTTGTTGTGAAGGTGCAAACATCCGGTCCATCGCTTTTGCTCGGTCGGTATCACCACAGGTTCTTCACTGAATCCAAAGCGCTTACGAACTAAATGATCTAATTTTGTTTGGTTTAACACACAATGTTTTACAACTAAGTTCGTGTGTGTAGCCAACTAACCGGGCAAACCGAGTTCGATTCGAAGAAGGGGTGGTTAGAAATAAACTTTGGTTCGTATAATTAAAATTGGGTTTCTTTTTGAAAAACTTTCGATAGAATCTTGCATAAAAATTTTCTCAATTTTTAAGCTATAATGAAGTTTCAAATTCTTAATTCGAAAAACAATATGAGAGGGACAGACATGTTTAGTAATACACGATCTAAGAAATTAACGGTGAAATTTTAATCTCCGTCTTCGTGCCTTCAATTGTAGCAACTTATCCAGACTTTAGATAATTTCAGGCCTGTACCTACATTTTAAATATTATATATATATATATATATATGTGTGTGTGTGTGTGTGTGTGTGTGTGTGTGTGTGTGTGTGTGTGTGTATTTGCATATAAGTTAATACAATATCGGCATAAATGAGAAATTCGGTGTGATGTAGATATCTTCTCTTGATAGATCCATTATGACTGTGTAGTGAGTTCGATCCTCATTGGGTGCTTCCTTCTATTGGCCTTATGCCACATTCAAGGTACGTTATGTAAATTTCTATATCGATATGAGTTTACATGTCTGTGTAAATGTGAGTTTTCTTTTTGAGTCTGTATATGCAAACTGAACATCTGGGTTTTCCACTTTGTGTCTGTATGTATATATATATGTGTGGACGTGTTTGTATATGCGTGTGTGTATGTGCATGTTTGTGTGCACATACTTAATGTATTGTGCATGTAAGTATGTGATTTGTGTGTGCATGTATGCGTGGGGGTATATATGTACGTATATGATTCTACGTGTTTGTGCTTGTGTGTGTAAGTGTGTTTTTATGAATGTTTGTGTTCATGTGTCTATGCGTATGTTTGACGGCGTAGGTGTGTTTGCATATGTATATACAGTTGCTGATGTGTAGGAATATGTGCATGTATATGCACTTGTTTGTAAACGAGTTGGGTGTGTGTGAAATATATGTACATGCATTGAGAGGTTGTAAACATGTGTGTGTGCGTGTTAGTGAGTGTTGGTGCTTATGCATGTAGGTATGTGTCTGTGCGTGTGTTCAGGTGTGTAGGCGTGTGTGTGTGGCAGCGTGTCGGATAAACCACACGCAATATTCTGATTAAATACAGAAAATCGATCAATGATCAAGAAACACTGACTAAAAAAAGCTGAAAGCAATTTTATCGTTTTTCATTCGTGACTTGTCCAGCATTCATTTATTTTATGTTGCTCAGACAAGGTAACACTTTTTTAAAAATACAAGGAATCAAATTCAAAATTTACCATGTCAGATATCATCTTGAACTCGGATGAAGTCAAATGTTATGATAACAAAAACAAGTTCGGTTCCAAATTCCAACCATTTACGGTCACGTTAGAAAAGTTATTCGCTAGATTTCTCTGTTGCGCTTGAGTGTAAAATTACCCAACATGTATATATATATATATATATATATATATATATATATATATATATATATATATATATATAAATTAGAGAAAATTTTCAAAATTCAAAGGTGTCGAATGTATATTTTGACATAGGATCTCTAATAGAGACTCTACGTCACGTCAGCGACATTGTTTTTCCAAATGGCAAAAGCCCTGAGTTAGAGTGTGGAGGGGTTTTTGGTTAACAATGGACACAACGTGGAAAAGGACAGAGCTGGTAGTCGCGGGGTTACAAGGTGTTGAAATGGTATATTTAGGAAGGGGAGGAATAGGAGTTCATATTTTATAAAGATAGACAACTAAATGAGTTAAATTAGTTTTTCAAGTTAAGATTTTGGGCTGTTTGAAGAGGTGTATTTAGGCGAGAAGGAATGGGTTTCAATATAAGATTTTAAAAATTTTTATTTAAGTTTATTTGATTAAACCTTTCAGGTAGAAGCGAGTTAGATGCCAATTACAGGAAGTTATCAGTTTAAAAATTATTAGAGAAAATATATTAGAAAAAAAAAATATATATATATACATATATGTGTTAACCAAGGAAAAAGTGGTTTAGTAAAAGAATCCATATTTTCTAAAGATATGCAATTAAAGGAGCTTGGGATAGGAAGTTAGGGGGGTTAAAATACCTTTAAGGTTAACGTTAGGGTAAAATTAAGATTAAAACTTTAATTGAATCCATTTAATTTATATTCTAACATCTAGTCAACGGGGATTTAAATTTTAAATTTAAGTATTCGAAAATTTGCCTTGTGGCGGCACTTACTGATGAATTCCCTCCTAAGATTCAGTAGCCGGTGTTGGTGGGGGTATTTTAATATTGAAATTTTTCCAGTAAACATAGACAGCACCTATCACGAAAATTCCTCGGAATACGGGCTGAACCTATCAGTTTCCAGCTAATTTCAGGATCCAGCCCTTCTTTCATTTTTCAGAATGCCCGGGAAAGGGCTGTCTGGTACCTCTGACCGGGGTTCGAATATATATATATATATATACACACACACATATACATATATATACACACATATATATACACACATATATACAACATATATATATATATATATATATATATATATATATATATGCACACACACATACATATATATATGTGTGTGTGTGTGTGTGTGTGTGTGTAAAAATTAAGACAGACACGTTATTCCCTGGTTAAGCGGACGTATAGGCCTATTTCAGGCGAACAATCATCAGTTTCCGTCTTTATTGTACAGAAGATTTTACACGAATGTAATAGATTCGTGTAAAATCATCTGTAGAATAAAGACAGAAGCTGATGATAGCTCGCCTGAAATAGGTCTACACTTCCGCTTAACCATGGAATAACGTGTCTGTCTTCAGTTTTACATATATTTGCTCTATATGTATTTATATACATATATAATTAGAGCTCTTCTAGAGAGTTATTCTACCACTTTATGTGCAGGATACTTCTTTGGATTCTTCTATATCTACACCGCATTTATATATATATATATATATATATATATATATATATATATATATATATATTAACAACAGAAATAGGGTAGTTCCAACGAGAGAAATTGGTATAAAATAAAATTGCAAGAAGCCGTGAAAGTAGCGTCACAAATACAGTTATAGACACTTAAAGTGTCATACATTAATTGGAGTAGATAGATCTATCGCCCGGTTCACACTCCACCCACGTCTATTGAACAGGTTAAGAGGCTCATCTCTTGTTACCTGTTTAGGATGTGGTTTCCGGCTTTCTCTTTTCCAATCTTTTCACTATTACGTAGCCCCCTGCACATCAGTGGCATTACCGCCTTGTTCGGGGTGATACGATTAAAAAACAAAAAAAAAAAAAACAAGAAGCAAATAATATAAATAATAATAATAAATAATAATAATAATAATAATAATAAATAAGTAAATAAATAATATTAATAATAATAATAATAACAACAATAAATCTACACTTTAAACAAAACGTTCACGGCTTCTCGCACATTTTATTCTATATATATATATATATATATATATATATAAATTCATTAATGCACACGCACACAAACTCACACACATACACGCGCAGACACACACACACACATATATATACTTGTGTTTGTCTATTCCTTATTTTTTTGTGTGTATATATTTTTTCATAACATTTGGGGGTGATATGATTAAAAAAAAATGTGTGATTTAATGTAAAGGTATTAATCCGTCTCTTCCTTCCAGTTATGGGTTAAATAACAGGACAGATTGGGTTCTATAGCCTTGGCTGGCAACCAGTCTACTGCAGAAAGCAATGGCAACCTACTGCGGGATAATGTTCTGCCCAGTCAGTCTTGTCTCCTTCGGGACATGATCGCCCAAGCGTGTTTCACGTATGGCACTGAACTGACTGAGTCGAATTTCTGTATTATTCTCAATTTATTTCCGGCTTAAATAATACAAGCTTCACTTTCTCTGTTAGTCGACACTTCTTATTTGAAATAAATGTCCCATTTCTGTTTATTCATTTATAAAACAGTGTGTATTTGTGAAATGTAAATAAAAAAGCTCCTCCGTTAGGAATCTATCCTTCATCCCGTTTTGCAGAAAACAAAACACATCCCTCCCCACTTTGATTATATATATATATATATATATACATATATATATATATATATATATATATATATATATAGTGTTTAATTGTTATAAAGTTTAGCTCTAAGGTTGTTTTCTCAGGGGTTTTACTGATAACATCTCTCTTGGCAAGCAGGGTTTATTTTATCCTAAAATCTTCTACATCAGGACGGATATAAACTGTCGATAGGCTCAAAAATGTTTGTGACTATAACTGCGAAGATTCATGCCGACTTCAAAGTTTCACGAGGGAACCGTGATGATATTCTCACTCGTCAGAACTGGTTTGATAACGGTGTCCTCAGGAAACTTCGAAGTCGGCATGAACCTGCTCAGTTAAATTGACAAACTATTTGTACCAATATATATATATATATATATATATATATATATATATATATTATAAATTACTTTAGAACATGTACAAACTACAATGTACTACAAAAGGGTACATTTTGTTTCGACATTGAAAGAACTATGTCTCATTAGGTAGTTAGTAATTGTGGTACTAACTACCAGATGAGACATTGTTCTTTCAATGTCAAAACAAAATGTACACTTCTGTACTAAATTGTAGTTTGTACATGTTCTAAAGTATAATTTATTATAATATATATACATTGCTCTATTTCTATATTGAGCACTGTTTTAAATAAATATTTTGAACGTTGTAAATATTTTTTCATTCCTTATTCATTTGTATAATTATATATATATATATATATATATTGTTGGCAACAACAATTATTGACTGAAATAAATTTATTACGGAAATATGACCGGTGTTTAAAGTTTTTCTTAAAAGAAAACAGAAAATATATATATATATATATATATATATATATATATATTATGGACACTTAAAATATCATAATATATATATTTTATGCAACAATAAATATACACTTTAAACTAAACGTTCATGGCCTCTCACACTTTTTATTCTATACAAATTTCTCTCGTTGGAATAACCCTATTTCTTTATCTCATGTACGACTACTACGAGAGGATGCCACGAATGGAAGACGAAACGTTGGAACTTCTCCTGAATCTATAGAAAAACCTAAAAAGGAAATACTCAAATCAAACGAAAAAATGGACTTCATATCGAATCACCTCACAACCCAAGAAAACAAAACAACCCAAGAAAACAAAGAAATACAAAGAACAGAAAATCTAGTGGAATATTTCAAAACACACTATGAACGATTTGATGAAATTTCCGAATCATACATACAGGAGAAAGTACACAAAATAAGGAGACAAAACCTCAAAATGTGGGGCAATTTAATGAACGCAAGAAAACAAGCGTTTTACAAATGCTATGAAAAATAAAGAAGCTGCCGTCATATACAGAGCATATAATGAAGAGGAAACCCCCTTCATACCGAAAAGTTTTCGGGAAATAGTAACGGCCCTGAATACTGAACAACAAAAACAAATTAAAATGACCCTAAGCCTGAACAAATTACAGACAAATATTGACATACAAGAGGACAGAGCAAAAAAAAAAAAAAAAAACTATACCAACAAATACACAGAAATAGCCAACACAATTCTAACAAAAATAAAAGACACATGTCGAAAAGAAACACAACAAATCTTATCAAACTTATGTAAGGAGGAAGAAGAAAAATCCCGGGAAATCGTGGAAAAGAAGATAACACGGATTAAATCAGGAGGAATCGGACAATATAAAAACAAGACACACCAAACAAGTCGTTATTAAGAAAAGAAACCCTGGACAAAACACATACCCAGGAAACCAATAGGAGAAACAAAACAGACGTGAACATTTCAGACCACATCCTAATCATAAGACATAAGAACATCCAAACATAAGGTACACTCACAGAATCACACGCAACCACATAATAACAAACCCACACAAGAAACAATTATTTCAAAACAATAATTATAATATTCACATACCTACACATCCACCCATACCAGGTCAAACATCAAGGAACACACAAAGCTATACCATAACACAAACAGACAAAACTACAAAACATTCCCCAAAACACAGAATGTACAACACCACAACTGCTACTACAAATCCCCATATAGAAATACACTTACCCACCAAAGACCACCCAGACATACAAACACCACATTCTTCAACCCAAACTCTTACCGCCTCGAAACCTCTAAACATATGAATAGAGATACCTCACCAACTAATAAACATTTTCTATAATATCTGACCAGAAGGAAAAGATCTATTTAAAACATCTAAAAATACAAAACCCATTCTCATTAATCTTTTCTTCATAGCCTTTAAAAGAAGAGGAAATAATCCTTCTAAAATCAGGTCTAAAATTCTGTCCCACCCCCAAAAAGAACGTTACAGGCCTAAAAAAAGATCTCAAAGCATTCGAACGGACATTTAGACTTATTGAAACATTACGCAACAACAACAACACTACTGATAATTCAATAGTAAAAAATGAATCTAAATATTGCCCTAACAAAAACAACAATTCAAATGAAATAAACATATTCTTTGAAAAAATCTGGGATTTAGGCTTTCAAAACAAACACAACACCCATATAATCTCACATACAAGCAAAGACTAGCACTAGAAAACATCCGTAAGAATATAATAAAGGAAGCAGACAAAGGCAGTGCTGTAGTCATCATGAATAAAACTTATTACAAACCAAATATTCAAGATATGCTAGGAGACAAAAATACCTACAAAAAATCAACCAGAATATAGATGAAAACATCAGACCAAAAATTAAAAAAACGCTGCTTTACACACTGCAGAATATTAACGAGAAAAGAAAAATATTTTCTTACAGACTTTACTTCAAAAACCAGTAATTTTTACGGACTTCCAAAGATACACAAATCAAACACAATTAAAGTAGCTATCCAGGAACAAAAATCGGAATACATTCACACCCCAAACCCCAGTGACCTTAAATTTAGACCAATTGTAGCAGAGCCAGCCTGCCCTACAAGCAGACTGAGCAATTTAATTGATAGATTATTACAACCATACATCACAAAAATAAAATGTTACATCAGAGACATCATAAATTTCCTAAGCTTCATGCCACAAAAAGTAGACCCAGATACACTCATAGTAACTTTTGACGTGAACAGCCTGTACAGCAACGTACCCCATGAACTAGGAAAACAAGCCATTACATTTTGGATAGAGAAACACCCAGAAATACTCCCCACACGCTTCACAAAAGAATTTATCATACAAAGCATAGATCTAATTTTACACAATTCCTTCCAGTTTAGCAAGAAAAATTATATACAAACAACAGGTACCGCGATGGGAGAAAAAATGGCACCGACATATGCAACACTCACTCTAGCATATCTAGAAGAAAACCTATACAACCAAATAGGACATAAATATGAGGAAAACATGAAAATCATGGAAGAGTTTCCTAGATGACTGTTTTATCTTTTAAAAATAAGCATGGGGAGACGTTAACAAACTACATAATATATTACAACGCTTGCACCCCCAATTCAAGTTCACGCTGGAATATAGTTATATAAAATTACCGTTCATAGACATACTCATAAAAAACGAAAACAATCATATCATCACAGACATTTGCCACAAACCCGCGGACACCCAAAAATACCCCCATTTCAAGAGTCACCATCCAAAAAGCTGTTTAAAATCCATCCCTTATTCCCTAGCACGGCGAATTTGGACGATAGTAACTGACAAAACCCCCCGTAAAATACCTCTAGAAGAAATACGAAAAACATTACAAATAAGACGATCCCCCACCCTACTAATAAACAAGGGTTTCCAACTAGCAGAAAAAATACCATTAGAATCCCTCCGGAATCTAAAAAAAACAACAAGAAAAACATGAAAATGAAGAAAACATTCTAGCATACATTTCCACACACAACAAAAATAATCCAGAATTATTCACAAAGATCAAGACACACATGGAATTACTCAGCAATAATGAAAAAATAAAGGAAATCTTAAACACAACCAAAATAATTAACAACAAAATAATTAACAGCCCCAAAATTTAAAAGACATCCTAACCTCATCGAAATTCGAACAACACACAACACAAAATGCAACCAAAAAAGATGTAGAGTATACAACATAATAATAGGAGGAAAATACTTCCATTTCGAAAACGCAACTACATTCGAAATAAAATCGGATTGACCTGCAAAAATGTAATTTACGCTCTAAAATGCGACAAATGCGCAAAGATATACGTGGGAGCGACACAAAGCTTGAATAATAGAATATCCCTTCATAAAAGCAATATAAATTATTATACAACAAGAAACTATATGTCTCCCAACATATGCATGAATGTAATAATGGCAATTTCAAATTTGCACCTATTTACCAAAATACAGACTACGAAACATTAATAATGCAGGAAAAAAGATTAATAAGAAAATACAAGCCTTCGCTCAACAAAAAGACATGATGAAAAAACACACACACCAAAAAATATGCAGACACACGCATACATACACAAACACATACATACACATTCAAATGACAATAATAAAGAACTTGAAAGACATACCCACCCAAAAACACAGACACACACATACATGCACACACATACATACACACATATACATACACACCAAATTCAAATGATAATCCCAAACAGTAAAAAAGAACCAGATGACCCATAAAAAATAATTCTAAAATAATTATAAAGCATAAAGACGAAATCAAAGAGCGCTCACACACGCACACACACACACACACACACATACACGCACACCAAATTCAAAACACCGTCGAAGCAATAAAAGCGACCAACTGACAGATGAAAAGACATGTAAATAAACAAAGGAGCCTGGAAGATAATTTTTAATTACTAAAGAGGGACCCCAGACCAAAATTATTTCAAATTGGGATAAGCACTTGATTCATTCATTTATTTATTTGTTTATCCACTTATGCACGTGTTGATGTGAGAAAACACAGACTATTCAACGCGCAAACATTTGATTTATTTCATTTATTGGATTTACTTTATTTTATATTTTTTAAATTTTTTACATCACTGATTTGATTTATTTCTTTATTCTTTATCTTTATTTTTATTTTTATTTTCTGCTTACCTATATATAAACAAGGACTCGGCCCCCAGAAACAAAAGGAACTCGATATGTAAAGCCACAAATTTCTTCGCCTGAAGAGAGTCAATCTTAGACTCGAAAAACGTGTAGCGTCACAATTACCATTATGGACACTTAAAATATCATAATATATATAATATCTTTATACAACAATAAATATACATTAACTAAACGTTAACGGCCTCTCATATATATACTGCAATGGTTGTTACAATGTTTTTATAAATTCAT
Source organism: Ascarosepion bandense (assembly GCA_037127315.1). Lineage (NCBI taxonomy): Eukaryota > Metazoa > Mollusca > Cephalopoda > Sepiida > Sepiidae > Ascarosepion > Ascarosepion bandense. Next base: position 2,457,518 of record JBBBDQ010002153.1, on the reverse strand, counting down.
AGTATCACTACACAAAAATTTTCGCTTTTCGAAGCCAGCCCATTATGTGGTCTGCTTCATCTTCAGGTGATTTTTTTTTTAATGAGAATTATCTAGTTGAAAAGCCCGTTTATTTATCATTATAATTACTATATATACAAAAAACCAATGTAGTGTACCAATTTACATGCCCATTCAGAGGTTGCATCTCTGATACTAATCAAAAACCTAGTACATATATTGGTTTTACTACAACCACGCTCTCCCGTAGACTTACATGTCATCTTTCTGATCAGAGTACTATTAAACAACATTTCTCTGAAAAACATAAACATGTAGGTAATATCAGACAGATTTTAGTCAACAATACGGTGATCCTTACTCATACACACAGTAAAAGGAACCTGCAGATATTGGAGGCCATGTACATCAAATCAAAACAACCAATACTCAATAAAATCAACTTTAAAACAGGAAATAACATATTACATTGCATTTGACTACATGGTTTTGTTGTCATTTCGTGCTATCCCGCGGTGTGACGTCATAAAACCGCATCGCAAACTTAAGAACTGCGTTTATTATTTTTGGTAACTATTGCCGTTACCAAGCGGAGTTTTATGTCAACACAAAATAAAATCGTCGGTGATGGTGGATTTTATAATATTTCAGTTTAAACATCCTCTCTGAAGATGGCTCATGTGAGCCGAATGCTTAGAAGAAAACCAATAAATAATTATCCAAATGTTGGAGAATTTTTGTCTTTATTTTCAACTGAAATTAAATACGACGTTTAAAACGGCTCATGATTAAACATAATAGACATTCATTGTCTCTTATATTTAATAGCATATGTTTAGAAAATTACTTGCTGCCTCGATATACTAAATATATATATATATATACATATGAAAATTCAAAAGCCAAATATATATTTGTTTGTGTGTGTGTGCGTGTGTGTGTGTGTGTGAGAGAGAGAGAGAGAGAGAAAAGCATAAATATTAATCAAAGAATTCTTAAAATCATGGTTAATTTATTTACTTTTTATTTCATTTCTCTTTATAAACCTCCTTCTTTTCTCGCACATCCCGCCTGTGGAACGTTCTTCCATATTCTTGCTTTCCTGACGGCTACAACCTCCAGGAATTTAAATGCAATGTCAATACCCATATCTTAACCACTTGACTCTAGTTCTTTCTACATCTTTTCCTTTATCTCTACCTTTGCAACTGTCATCACACCTGTATTCTCATTCTTCTTTTGTTCCTTTCTCTGACATCCCCTGTAACTGGTTCGTCCTTCTCTTTACTCTCCTCCTATCTAATCTTTTACTCTTATGCGTATCAGTGGCGTTACAGCCTTGCTTGGGGTGAAACGATTAAAAAAATTTTTTTCTGAAAAGAACCCGTCACCAGCGAAATGGCGACAGAAACTCTGACCATAACTAAACGTGAAGAATTTCAGTAAAGCCTGGTATTTTTACATTCCTCAAATATTTTCTTCTCACATTCCCCTTGTTCTCTTCAAAAAGAATAACATTCGTTCAATTACTCTCCAGAAAAAAATGGAAAAATTCTTATTTTAGTTATAAACTTGCAGTATAGACCAGCGTTGCTCGGGTGTAATGAAAGCTTTAAAACTAATCCATCCATGGTCCTGGAGCTCAGACACAGCCTAAAGAATATTTGTGTGAGGTTTGGTGAGAATCGGATAAAAATTGTGGGTTTGTATAAAGAACATACAGACAGATAAACAGACACACACACAAACAACTTGCTTGTTATATATATACATACATATATATATATTTATATATATATATATATTATCGATTTTCTGCACTATTGTAAGAACTGCAACCTTGAAACTTCTGAATATCGTTTCTTATGTTTTTGTCTATGAGTGTATCAAATTTGATTAAAATCGGACCACTCCTTCTATAACCTGATTTTTTTCGATTATCATTTTCGATATTTATCGGGGGTACCTCGACACAAAACCTAGCTAAGAACACTCGCAGACGCTTATAGTAGAACTCTGTAAATTTTCAAAAAAATCGGTTCAGTCGTTTCGGAGTCTATAGGTAACGGATACACACACACACACACACACACACATACACACAGAGACAAAGTTCCATTCATAAATAAGTTTCGATATTATCGAAAGTGCTTGCAGTTTGAGTCCAAATGGTGAGGACATCAATGAAGGTGTACAAACTTCCATGCTCTGTGGAGAAAACATATTTTGTACGTCGTGTTTATAAGCCAAAAGCCCGAGGCTTGTTTGCATATGAAATATTTACAAAACTTGATGTCAAGCATTTTACAGCTGAGCGGGTTTAATATATCAACTGTGGAGAGAGGGTGAGAAAACCATAAAAAAGAGGGATAAGGAAGCAAAAGGAGATCAATCCGGAAGAAACAGAAAAATGAGAAAGACGTGGATATTCAGCACACAAAGTCTAAACTAGGTTGATAATTGCAAGCACAGGCAGTTCGACGTTCGGCGAGAAATATTTGTAATTTGTTGATTTCTTTAAGGCTGAGGATTGTCGACGAGTTGTAAAGAGAATTTCTATTTGTTTTGTTTTGTTGTCCTTGATGGTGTGACACTCTTTAGATGCTTCTATTTATTTATTTATTTATTTATTTATTATTATTATTATTATTATTATTATTATTTATTTGTTTGCTTGAACAAATATTTCCCGCTACATTCTCCTTAGTCAGTTTGGAGAGCGACAAGTGATCTGAAGACGAGCCTTTATTATCAACTTGTCATATTTCATCTTTTCCCAATTCTGTCACCTTACAAAGAAACATACCTCACCATCTTTTCCCTATCTTACAGGATTGGGACTAATTCTTTTTTGTTTGTTTTCTTTTGCTTTATTTTGTCAATCGGCCTTTGTCAATGTCCGTATTTTCTCTACCCAATGAGGTATGAAGCTGGAAAAATACCTCCACCCACCAAATAAAAAGTGTTTAAGGAACAAAACAAACTATGAATGCATTTTCATAAATAAATTATTTACAGAGGATAAAAGCAATGCTAAATGCAAACACGTAGCACTAATCAATAATATCTTTTCTCTTTACCAATCCATTCTTTGGCCATCTTGTGTTAGACGATCTGTATTGAATTTCCCAAAAGCAAATTTGTTTTTAGTCATTCATCTTCTTTTATGCACCGTGTCCCTTCAGGGCGTAGACAATCATGACCTTTCTCATCTCCCTTTCCCTTAGCTCTTAGCACCTCTTCTCCTGTTACCCCTCCCAAACCCTGTTCCGCCATCTATCTGCTCATGTTCATCAAGTATGTCACGCGTTACTTTTCTATCTAACCGCTCCGTGAGTATCAGATTCCCCAAGCCCTTCTTCCTCATTAAATATCCCAAAAACTTCAGCTGTCTTTTCATGATGTTAATTGTCAGTTTACTTTTTGTCTCCACCTGTTCCTCATTGCTCATATGTTCGGTACATGATATTCTCAACATCCTTCTGTAGAACCACATATCTGTTGTTTCCAGTCTTTCCCTCATCTTTGATAAGATTGTCTAGCATTCACTGCAATATTGAAGAACAAACATCGCATAACAATCCAGTATACTCTTTTTTGTTTCTAGTCTCAATAAATTTTCCTATCTCCCAATACTCTACTCAGCTTCTAGAATGCATCCTTGGCCATGCCAGTACGAATTCTTATCTCAGTGTTGCACTTAGAACACTTCTCAGATATCTAAATTTCTATACCTGCTTGACTTTAGTATCCCTGGCTCGTCGTTTCATTTTGGGCTTCTCTTTTTACTGATGACCAGACATTCAATTTTCTTGTTTATATGTAGTCCTTTATTTCTGCTTTCTTTTATGGAATGTTATGGCTATTACTGCTGGGTTGATTCTTTCGCCTAAACATCCAAAACTTGTTAAATAGCTTTCGCCGCTTAAATAAATAGGCAAAGAGGAAAGGAAAGATACGGAGACACCAGCGGGACAGTTTGGACACTGATTTTATTTTTGGTTACATCGACCTCTTGTTGGGGAAATTCATTCCCGAAAAGTTTGGCACGTCTTTACCATCCAAAGTCCAACAGAGATAGAGATCGAGTTTATTTTTGGCACCAGGAGGCCTCTCTATTTGCGAATGCATCAATTGTCTTTCCTGCCAGAGGACTCCTGGAAGATTCCTATATTTATCCCATTTTGCACTTCTACTCTACTTTGTATTTCTATCCCACATTCTACTCCACCTAGTGTTTCCTTCTCTACTTCGCATTCCTATTCAATCCCTACACTTTAACTACTTCCTGTATGAGGTCTTGAAGTTTAATGCCTGTGTCAGCTATCAGCACTGTAATTTTAGTCATTATTATTTCAAGAATAGTTCAGCTTTTGTTTCGGTCCTGGACATGACGGTAAACTGCATCCGGCAGCAAGGCTCTGATTGGGAGGGTTTCCTTCTCTACTTCGCATTCCTATTCAATCCCTACACTTTAACTACTTCCTGTATGAGGTCTTGAAGTTTAATGCCTGTGTCAGCTATCAGCACTGTAATTTTAGTCATTATTATTTCAAGAATAGTTCAGCTTTTGTTTCGGTCCTGGACATGACGGTAAACTGCATCCGGCAGCAAGGCTCTGATTGGGAGGTTGTGAGGATCATGGAACCACCTCTTACTTGTTGTTGTTTCCAGGTCCATCCTGACCTGGAGTGGTAGCACCTGTTAGGGTCCCAGATATGGGCAAATAGTTTACCCCCAAACTGGGGTCAAAACACTATGAAAGTATAAAAATACACTTTTATAGAAATATATACATAAAATAGACTTTTATAGAAAATATACATTTTTAAAGAAAAAATTACCATAAAACATGTTTAAAGAAAAACATTATACTCAGCAGCACTTTTTGAATAGAAAACTAAAAGACATTTTCAGTTTTCTAAAATGAAAAAGAATAAAAACAAAAAATTTTCATTAAAATCTGACTAAATCGATCTTCTCACTATAACCAAACAGTAAATAAAATATCTTAAAACATCACCTTTTTGGCATTAATAAACCCACAGAGGTTGATATGTCATTAATCAAAACTCAAAAAATCAAACTCAGCTTTTGTTGCCATATGTCTTCCAGTAATCGAATTATTGAAGTAGCGTTAATGTCTTCAATATAAAATAACGTTATTATTATTGATGTATTGATTACGACTTATATTAATCGGAACAATTTGAAAGAGGCCTCGTACCCGACTATCTCATATACTTGAGTCGAAAACAAAAGGGGTGCACAAATCTGTAAGGACTTAATCTGGTAGCTGTGTTAGAAGACTCTGCGCTGATTATTAATGGTTTGCACGACTGTGAAACAGCAGGAGCAGACTGTAGGCACCGATCCATTCGTCGATATGTTAGGTATTCTAGTAATTGAGACAACAGGACATAGAATATCATGAACCGAGCATCTAAGCAACTAAGGAGATTTATAAAAATGTGAATAAAAACGATGAAATTTCTCGGATGTATACTGAGGAAAACGTGCTCGGTAATTTTGATACTCACAAGGCAAATTGAAATCAATTTCCCAGAGGGAAACAACGTCTCTAGCGTGTGTGAGTGAATGGACGGCCGCGAAAGGTTGAGGAAAGGTAGTAATAATACAATTTATTAGGAGATTAAAAAAAAGAAATTGTGGAGAGCCATTAATCCTTATGGCCTAAAGAGACAAGGGTCATAGAAGGAAAAAAGCAAGCGGTCAAGGGTCATAGAAGAAAAAAAGCAAGCGTGAGTGAATGGAATATCATGAACCGAGCATCTAAGCAACTAAGGAGATTTATAAAAATGTGAATAAAAACGATGAAATTTCTCGGATGCATACTGAGGAAAACGTGCTCGGTAATTTTGATACTCACAAGGCAAATTGAAGTCAATTTCCCAGAGGGAAACAACGTAATCTCTCTCTAGCGTGTGTGAGTGAATGGACGGCCGAGAAAGGTTGAGGAGAGGTAGTAATAAGACAATTTATTAGGAGATAAAAAAAAAAAGAAATTGTGGAGAGCCATTAAGCCTAAAGAGACAAGGGTCATAGAAGAAAAAAAAGCAAGCGTGAGTGAATGGATAGTGGAATAATGTTTAGGAGAGATAGCAAAAAGATATATTTCATTAGGAGCTTCAAAGGAAAAGAAATTGTGGAGAGCCATTATAGCTTATGGCCTTAAGAGACAAGGGTCATAGTGAAACAAGGTTTAGGAGAGATAGCAAGAAGACCTAATTTATTAATAGCTACAAAGGAAAGATTATATTGAATTTATTGCTAGGTCTACTGGTAGAAAATAGGTGCATCGTAATACCTGTAACAATTTCTATAGGCAGAACCAGTGGAATATATTTATAAGTCTGCCATTCGTCCATGCATCAAATATTGCTGTCACATCTGGTCTGGTACTTCTGTTATGTATTTAGAGATTCTTGATAAAATCCAAAAAGAAATCTGCAATGTTATCAGCCCTGACCTGGTAACTCGGATTCAGTCTCTTTCCCACTATCGAAGTATAGCTTCCCTCTGCCTTTTCTATAAATATTTCCATAGGAATTATTTTGATCAGCTTTCGTCTTTGGTATTATGGATTTACGATTTTAAGCACAGTACTATATTGGGTGCGGATATGCGTTGTGGTGCAGTGGATATCGGCTCGGAACGAGAAATCGGGGAGCCGAGTTCGAATTTCAGTTGAATTCATTGCATTCACCTACGCGCAAATACCATTAGGAAAGGTATTAACCGTCTCTTCCTTCCAGTTATGGGTTAAGTAAAAGGACAGATTGGATTCTATAGCCTTGGCTGGCAACCAGTCTACCGCAGAAAGCAATGGCAACCTACTGCGGGATAATCTTCTGCCCACTCAGTCATGTCTCTTTCGAGACATGATCGTCCATGCGTGTTTCACGTAGGGCACTTAACTGACTTACTATATTGGGTGAGAATGTGCATTGTGATGCCGTGGCTATCGGGACTATTCCAGTTGAATTCCTTGCATTCACTCACATCAAATACCCTTGGGAAAGGTATTAATCCGTCTTTTCCCTCCAGTTATGGGTTAAATAACAGGACGAATTGGGTTCCAGACTTGGTTGGCAACCAGTTTACTGAGGATAGTAATGGCAACCTACTGCGGGACTGCCTAGTCAGTCATGTCTCTTTCGAGACATGATCGCCTAAGCGTGTATCACGTATGGCACTTAACTGAATCAAAACACTATTTCCTCCTCTTATAAATTCTTTATCTCCAAAATTCTAATATAAATGTAAGCTTATAAAAGTCAAAAGGATCTCAGTAAAGCAATCAAGATAAAGGCACATGTTCCAATGCACTTAACTGACAGTCTAGATTGGCTAATGGGCCTCATCATTTTGCAGTCTAAATAGGTCGATATAATTTTAATTTCTGTGCTATCAGTTTCTCGCCTAAAAAATATTCTCTCTCTCTCTACCGGCCTCTTGTTTTCCAGTCAACTTTGATCTTCAGAAATATAAATGCAATGTGAATCGTTGTCTTCTTAACTCCTGTTCTTTTATTGTTCTCTCTCCTTAATAATGCTTTCCATTTTATCACATTTGTTCCCACTCAGTAACTCCTTAGGGGCTTTATTACATTTCTTTTCTTGAAATGATTAAAAATAATAAAGAATTCATGGCAAAAAAAAAAAAAAATATTGATATAGCCAACTTTTCACGGCGTGCAATATTCTGCCTGAAGTTGAACGTACAACGGACATTTCCTAATTTTATTTAAACCAACGTAAACAGGATTTGACCTACGGTTGTACAGAAGCTGACTATTGTGGGTGAAAAGCTACCTGATGAATCCGGTCGGATGTTTGTACTACTGCGAGATTTTTCCTCACGAGATAGCTCTTTATTATGGTCTTATGATTTACTAAACTTAAGCAATATCAATTTTCGTTATATGTGAATTTTTTTTTTATCATATCACCCCAAGCAAGGCGATAACGCCACTGATGTGCAGAGGGCTACGTAAGAGTGAAAAGACTGGAAAAGAGAAAAACCGGAAACCACATCCTAAACAGGAAACAAGGGATGAGCCTCTTCACCTGTTCAATAGACGTTCCAATAGACGTATTCCTAGTATAACAATATTTATATATATATAACAATATATATAACAATATTTATATATATATAACAATATATATAATATATAACAATATTTAAATATGATAAATATTTAAACTTTGTTTTATTTTATTCATCATCAGTTCTCAACCTAGTATGTCTATGTCGATATTTGCTCTTGTTTTAAGAGTTTTTTTGGTTTTCTTTTAATCATATCACCCCAAGCAAAGCAGTCCACTGCCACTATAGCGCAGGGGGTTACATAGAGCGATTGGGTATAGGAAATGTGAGAGGGAGGGTGATAGACGAGTTAGGAGGTACGTAGGGAGAGCGTTGGAGGAATGGGTGCGAGTTAGTGTGTTAGGAGGTGTCTATTGACCTTACATTTAAACTCCTGGAGGTTGTAGCCGTCGGGGAAGCAATCATGCGGTAGGAAATTGATTGGTTTGTGATGTAATGAATATGCATACACCTTGGTTCCCCTCATAGTAATATGATTGGCTGGTGCCAGCCATAAATACAGACTAAAGCAGGGACGCCTCGGAATACGTCTATTGGAACGCCTATTGACGACGTCTACTGCCTACGACTAAGCATACTGCATACGACTACCACGAGTACCAGTCCATTACGGCTACTTGCTAGATTGTCCTACCCGGTTACATTGCCAAAACCACTTAGCTACTTCGAGTAATATATTTATTGAACAGGTTAAGAGGCTTATCCCTTGTTCCCTGTTCAGGATGTGGTTTCCGGCTTTCTCTTTTCCAATCTTTTTACTCTTACGTAGCCCTCTGCACATCAGTGGCGTTACCGCCTTGCTCGGGGTGATACGATTAAAATATATATATATATATATATATATATATATCTTGCCGGAACATATCAGTTCGAAAAGCTCAAATTGGCAGCTGATCTCAAAAATGCCCTACAATATGATGTTAAATGGGTCCCTGAGTGGCTCCTTAACTTTAGGGCCTCGAAAACGAAACTAGTCTCTTTCAATCCTCAGGGAAATCTTTTTACATTCTATTAGCATGGCTGATGCTAACCTCAAAGAGCGTGACTCATTGCGCCTTCTCAGACTAACGTTTACCGGTGATATCAATGTAATATAACAATCTGGCCCCACCCGAGGAAGGCTGATGCAAGCGAGGGTGTTTCCGGTCGTTGAAAGGAACGGATGTTGTTTTGACCTTACTTCCGGCAGCAGCGGAAATAACTACAGAGGCAAACAGAACAGGTGTCTCTGAGAATTACGTGGGCGTGCGTGGGCGAGGCAAAACCGGAAGAAAAAGTCCCGGTTCTGGAATATTATAAAAGACCTCGGCGTACGGATTCGCCAGTAGTAGTAGAGGAGCGACAGAGATCGGCCGGTGAAGAGAGACACAACAGAACTGACTACACTCCCGTCAACCCATTAGAAGCGCGCTCTCTCAATTCTCTGTTCCCTATTCTACACGGTCCATCGTCATTAATAAAAATATAACTTCATATTTTTATATATATGCGTGTTTGCTGTTTTGAGACGTCATAATTGGTGCCTAGTAACTTGCTGTTTTGAGACAACAAAACAGTTAGATGCGAGCTGGTTGCCACGGCGACGATTGAAATTCAACGGACTTAAAACTACCAGATAGAAGACGAAATTAGTAAACAACAGGACGACAGCAGCCGCACGACTATAGACATCAGCCAAGGTAGGTGACTCTTTGATTTGATAGTGTGTGTGTTCTGCTCGTGTTTATAAGTCTAGTTAGAAAAAAAAAATGGAACAGCATACTTTTGCCGATCTGACCCTAGAATTGAGAAATGTGGATTGTTCGGTGTCGAACACATTAAGGGTAGAACGGAGGGGGTGCAGGACTACATGCAGAGAGTAGTACGCCTAGCGGAGAGCGCATAGGGGGGTTGACGGGAGGAATAAAGTTGAGATATTTACCTATCTGTAAGTATAAAACATCTGAGTTAATGATGTATTTTTTTGTTAATATTTTACCATATATGTGAAGTGAGTTTACTGGTATGTTGCTTAATTAATCTTACTTTTATTGAGTAAGTGAAATGTAAAATCATGTAAAGGAAGTTTCTTCTACTCTTTAAAGTGGATAATTGGATTAACTTGTTGATAACAATGTTTTCTTTGGTTTGTGCAGTGTTAGGTTTTCTTTTTTTTTTTGGATGACTGTACACTACAAAATGATTTACATTTCTATGTTGTGAATTATGCTTTTGTGCAGGTTCCCATCAATTCAACATCCTCTGTGAATTTTCATTTATGTGACTTGGGAAATATCTTTTGAAGATATATTAATTTCTGAAAACTTTATATTGACACGGATAGACCTGCAGATTCCACAGCTGATCGGAACAAAAAGAAAGAACAACTGAAAAGTCTTGTAGACTTATTGGCTGATATGCTATAGGATTGGGAAAGAAGCAGTGGGAGGATTAACGATAGTTTAAGTGAAATAGTTAGGAAGATACAAACGTGGAAAATTATTAATAGTATCTAAAGCATAAAGTAAATTATACGTCTCTGGTTCAGTGGTTTGGTCCCCAATTACGCAGAAATTTCCCAATTTTTCAGTGGACACCATGCCGGTAGAATTGCGCGATATAGAGGAGATTCCTATCCGCAAACTAGTAAATACCTTGGAACAGATAGATATGGAAAGATTTAGTGAAGGATATGAAGAACTCCCGAAGAAGTTGACGATAGGAGTCATTGCTGGCATAGTCGGCGTTATGATAATCCTTGGAATAATAGCTAGGAAGCGGATTTTTAAGTGTGAAAGAAGTAACAGTGCTTCGGGAAAGGAAAGGGAGTTATCCGTTGTGAATAGTACTCCGGGGTCAACGGGTGTTCAACACTCAAATGTCTCTGCGTTAAACAGAGAGATGTCAACAAATCAGATATGCTTGGATTCGAATCCAGAGGAAGTAGTTCAGGGAAAAGAAGACATTGTACAAACTAAGGAACTACGAGTCACGGGTCCATTTTTTTAGACTAAATTAATATAAATGAAACCTCTAATCCTCCACAAGTAAATTGCATGGTTACCGCCTATAATCATGTGGTTATGCATCGAGGCGTCTACGCTTATGGACAGAGTCGAGAAAGAAAATGAACATTTTTAAGAACTTTGCCCAATTCTGTGAAAATGGATATTAAAAAAAAAAAAAGAAAAAAAAAAGAACAATGAAACATCGAGCTGGTAGAACAATTTTCACGATGGACACGAACATTGTTGGGTTGCCGATGTAGGCTCCCCTATATATTTTTTTGTTGTTTTTTTTTGTTTCGGCATGCACATGTTTTTGTTGTTTTGGCGTGCACATGTTTTATACAATTGTCGGGCTTGTGTGGCATGGGGAGGAGTGTGAGGTTGTTGCGCTTAAAATGTTCTTAGGTGAACATTTTGGAAAATGGGAGGGCGAGGAATGTAATATAACAATCTGGCCCCACCCGAGGAAGGCTGATGCAAGCGAGGGTGTTTCCGGTCGTTGAAAGGAACGGATGTTGTTTTGACCTTATTTCCGGCAGCAGCGGAAATAACTACAGAGGCAAACAGAACAGGTGTCTCTGAGAATTACGTGGGCGTGCGTGGGCGTGCGTGGGCGTGCGTGGGCGAGGCAAAACCGGAAGAAAAAGTCCAGGTTCTGGAAGATTATAAAAGACCTCGGCGCACGGATTCGCCAGTAGTAGTAGAGGAGCGACAGAGATCGGCCGGTGAAGAGAGACACAACAGAACAGACTACACTCCCGTCAACCCATTAGAAGCGCGCTCTCTCAATTCTCTGTTCCCTATTCTACACGGTCCATCGTCATTAATAAAAATATAACTTCATATTTTTATATATATGCGTGTTTGTTGTTTGTCGATATATAACATCAAGTGGGAAACGTACATTTTTTAAAATTATTTCACCCCATAGCAGGAAAGTGATGAGAAAGAGGAACAAATTATAGGTCGTGTCAGACAATGGGTAAGAGAAGGATAAAAATACTGGTGTGATGAGAGTAAAGTGGACGGAGAAAACAACATGAGGGAAAGAATGCGAGTCAGAGAGACAGGAGATGACAACTGACCTTACATTTAAATTCTTAGAGATTGTAGCTGTCGGGAAAGCAAGTATACGGAAGGGAATTCGACAGGCGGGAAGTGCGAGAAAAGAAGCTAAAGGATAGAAGTTGCAGTTACATTTTATTGGTTTCACTGTAAAAGGGTGGGACCTAGTTGCTGGCATAGTAGCTCGAGTAAATTCATTCAGAGTAAATTCATTCTTCTTAATTTTTATTCTTTTGTTGTCCTCTCTCCTTTTTGTATTTATTTTTTCATATTCTTTAACACACAGTAATCTCGCGTCCTGGCGGCTTTATTGCCTTGCTTGGAGTGAAATGATTTTAAAAAGTGTGTGTGTGTATATGCACGTACATTTAAACTCGGTACAACCTACCACATGGAGGAATGGTCGGCGTCTAAAGCGGCTACCCACCTGATTTCCTGCCGTTTAAGAGGGAGGTATATCACCCGGTAGGATGAAAAAGAAGAGAAACATTTCACAGAGTGGATGAACTTTTTGCAGGAACCTACAGATGAAGATCATCCTTTTTAATTCACCTTTTTTCTCACGCGCCTACAATTCTTGTAAATAAGGAGAATAAATATCACCTTCCTCTATCGTAGCACGATTTTATAAATTTAAGCGCAGTACTAGACTGGCGGCTAGGTCTCATCACTTTACAGTCGCAATGGCTAGATATAATCGCCAGTTCTTTGCTAACTGGTTCTTCTATATGTCTTCTCGCTTATTGCTTTCAGTTTATTGCTTTCCTGCCTACTTTGATCTTCAAAATTTTGAATACAACGTCAATAGTTAGCTTCTTTTTTCTTAATGTGTATTGTTTTATTGTTTTCTCATCTTAAAAGTAGATTTTTCTCATATTCTTTAACACTCGATAAGCTCTTGCGTCCAAGTGGCTTTATTGCTTTACTTGGGGTGAAATGATTACAAAAATTTAAAACAACACAAGAAAATAATCATCTTTAATGATAAGAAGGCCTGCTGGATACTGTCCCAATCTTTTAAAAAATTTAAAGGAAGTGGCAAGTTGATTGAAGGGACATATTTTTAGTATTAGGAACTTGGTTACACATTACCAGTAAAACTGATCTGACATATTTTTTAATATAATCTTTGTTTCAATAACTTTGTTTTCGAGTAGTTAAGTAGAAAAATTATTGAAAGCAACAAGAGATGGAGAAATAGCCGATCAAAAGTTAAGATTTTTCTTGCAGTAGGTTGCAAATTCTTACTGCGGTTGCTAACATAAGCTATAAAACCCAGCCTGTCCCTCTATTTACCAAAATCTGCGGAAAAAGAGGTGGATTCATAATTTTTCCCAAGAGTATTAGTGCATAAGTGAATGTGATGAATTTGAATAGAATTTGAACTCAAATCTCCAATTCCTCAGCCTGAGCGATTATTCATTATTCTACTGTGCTCCCCTGATTGTCTTGCTTGAGGTGAAATGTTGAAAATATTTTTGTCAATTAACTGGAGAATTTATTGAAAGCAACAAGAGATGGAGAAACAGCCGATCAAAAGTTAATAATTGCTCCACGTTATTCTCTATGTTTCCAATAAGGATTCATCCATATTTATAAATTAATTTTCCATAGCTTACTCGAGCACAGGTTCAAAGATTCTGGAAGACTATGACTTTGCCTGATTGTTTGTTCCTTTGACAAGTCAAAGGATTTGCGATTATTGTGCATAGCACAATGCATAAAAGGTAACAAGGTATAGACTTTTTCTATTCCTTTTTTTCCAAGTTTGTTTATAATAATGCATATTTTGATAATGTATGTGAATCTGATGGAGGTGAATCGAAAAAGCATTCCTCTTTTGTTCATTTGCATAAAAGAGACAAGGAACCATGTCAAGTGAGCTAAAAAACTTGGAGAATTATGCAAGGCTTTTAAAGAGAATGACTTTTAAAAGGATGATAGAATATAGAATTGTGATGAGAGGATATATTCTGCGATATTACAATAACATTTTCTATAAAAGAAGAGAACGAGTGAAATATATTAACTTACTGTATAATGCGTACTTATACTCTCGTCGTATTATACGCAGTCATTCTATTATGCGGAACTGGCACAACCATTAAAGAATAGTTACATAGAATTAGTAAGGTGGGACATATTCTGTCATATGACATCACAAAATCACAAGAGAACACAATAATGGCTTTCTCTTTTCAAATCTTCACATTTTTTTTCAATTGGAGTAGATAGACTAAACTATCGCCCGGTTCACACTCCACCCTCGTTTATTGAACAGGTAAGAGGCTCATCCCTTGTTTCCTTGTTTAGGATGTAGTTTCCGGCTTTCTCTCTTCTAATCTTTTCACTTTCACGTAGCCCCCTGCACATCAGTGACGTTACCGCCTTGCTCGGGGTGACACGATTAAAAAAAAGCCATTATATAATATAGGTTTATATCAGTCAGTTGAGTGCCATACGTGATACACGCTTGGGCGATCATGTCTCGACAGAGACATGACTGACTAGGCAGAAGATTATCCCGTAGTAGGTTGCCATTGCTTTTTGCGGTAGACTGGTTGCCGACCAAGGCTATAGAACCCAATCTAACCTGCTATTTATCCCATAACTGGAAGGAAGAGACGGATTAATACCTTTCCCAAGGGTATATGCGCGTAAGTGAAGGACACTACTTAATTTAAGTGAGAAAATGAAAGAAAGGTCAAGGTTTAATGTGGGGAGCCCGAACGCGTACGAGCGGGCAAGGCTAAAAAATTGCCCAGTCCTGGCAATCACCGGTCGCACTGGCCAAGGTGACCAGCACCGGTCCACCCACCTGGTGCAATGGGATGGAGCGGCTGTTCCCAATGACCGGACATCCACAGTATTATTTTTCACAATTGCATGTCTGTCCTCGGACAGAGATTCAACTGAGTCGCACTATGTCTTCGAGGACAGAGACGCAACTGAGAGATGACTTGGATCCCCCCACCACAAAAAAGTGGCAGATAAGTATCAGATTAAGATGTTAAGAACAGATACTACACTATAATCTTAGGTAAACGTTCGAGAAGCGATTGTATGTTCATGTTACCCACGTTGTCAGGATGTGACTCAAGGTCAGTTCAATATGGGATAAACCAGGTCCAACCGTCGGTTGTGCTGGCATCGGTATTACTCCCGACTCCCAATCTTTAGAGCAATGAGGGAAGTATTGTTGCGGGTAGCTGTTTCCTGAGACAGGGCACCTCTCAAGCATATTTTCAGTTGCGTTCTGTCCGCAGACAGAGACACAACTGTGAAATGTAATATACCCACCTGATGGCAAATACTACACTTTGATCCCGGACAAAAAGCTGAGAAGGCTTTATTTACTCTACTCCCCCACTGGAGCGGGATGCGACAAAAGTAATTTTTAACCTGGTGAACCTGAGCGCGTACGCTCAGGTCACTAGTCAAATATTACCCAGCCCCCGATTACGCGGTAACTGTGTACCAAACTGGACTTATCTGGTCAAAGCTTGTCATAGCTTGTCAGATGTGGTCATGTGCCTCCCAGCCAAAAGGCCGAGAAGCATTATTTACTCTTCTCCCCCACTTCAGAGATATGTGACACAAGGCCTTTTTTAATGTGGGGAACCCGAGCGCGTACGCCCAGGTACTGGTCAAATATTACCTATCCACCGCAGTGGATAGGTTCAGAACTGGTCTGTACTGGTCTTAATTTGGTCATTTCGCTCCCCAGCCAAAAGGCCGAGAAGCATTATTTACTCTTCTCCTCCACTTGAGAGAAATGTGACACAAGTTCTTTTTTAATGTGGGGAACCCGAGCGCGTACGCCCAGGTACTGGTCAAATATTACCTATCCGTGGATAGGTTCAGAACTGGTCTATACTGGTCTTATTTTGGTCATTTCGCTCCCCAGCCAAAAGGCCGAGAAGCGATAGCAATTGCGATAAAGGCGATTTTTTAAACACACAGTATCCAACAACGAAAACCGAGCCAGGTAATTGTCAAAAATTAATGTACAATAAATAAAACAACATCGTATGCTGAATTATTTTCAAATCATTATTAAGAGAAATGTTCGCAAGACACGGATTTCGCTAGAAAAATGTAAGAAAAAAAAAAGCAAAGATAATAATACTTAACATCTCCGGCCTATACCTCATAAATAATGGACTATTCCGTTTTGATTTTTTAGAAAAATAAAAGACATACGCAATTTGGTTTCTATGATATAATCTAAACTTATTTATAAATGGAACTTTGTCTGTGTGTGCGTGTGTGAGTCCGTTACATATAGACTCCGAAATAGCTGAGACCGATTTTCTTAAAAATTTACACAGTTGTACTATAAGCATCTGCGAGTGTTCTTAGCTAGGTTTTGTATTGAGGTACCTCCGATAAATATCGAAAATTGGTAATCGAAAAAATCGGGTTATAAAAGGAGTGGTCCGATTTTAATCAAATTTGATGCACTCATTACAAAGACATAAGAAACGATATTCAGAAGTTTCAAGGTTGCAGCTCTTACAATAGTGCAGAAAATCCATAATATATATATATATATATTGTCATCCGCAGACAGATCTGTTTCGCTGTATCACAGCTCATCAGTACGGTTAGACTCCGATTGCTACACAACCCAGGCTCGAAACCCGACCGATTTGGCGTCAGTCAGCGACTATACCCATATATATATATATATATATATATATATATATAAGGTAAGATGTTTGTGTGAGTGTCTGTTTATCTGTCTGTATGTCCTTTATACAAATCCACAATTTTTATCCGATTCTCACCAAACATCACACAAATATTCTTTAGGCTGAGTCTGAGCTCCAGGACCATGGATTAGTTTTAAAGCTTTCATTACACCCGAGCAATACCGCTAGTAACTGAATGAAAGAAAGAAAAGAGGGAAGAGAGAAATGACGATCGTGATAAACTGACATTTTTCAGAAGCACAGTATCGAGCGACAGAAACGAAGTAAGACAATCGCCAAAAATCCACTTACCACAAATAAAACACCATCATGGGCTGAATTACTTAAAATGATGTTCGTAATACGGGGATTTGAATAGTTACTATTATTATTATTATTATTATTAAAGAGAGCAGCACGGTAACAATGCGACAGTGGTGTCTCCTTCTTTATGGGCCGTGTTCCTTCGGGAGGTAGGCGATCATGGACTTTCATTTGTCCCTGTCTCTTGTCGCTTTTAAAAAATGTTTCTCTTTGTATCTCTACCAAAATCCGGTCTGCCATCCATTTATTCAAATTTATCAAATAAGTCTCACAATGCTTTTTCATGTCACTATTTCCCTCTCTCCGTCAATCAGTCAGTTAAGTGCCATACGTGATACACGCTTGGGCGATCATGTCTGGAAAGAGACATGACTGACTGGGCAGAAGATTATCACGCAGTAGGTTGTCATTGCTTTCTGCGGTAGACCGGTTGCCGACCAAGCCTATAGAACCCAATCTGTCCTGTTATTTCACCCATAACTGGAAGGAATAGACGGATTAATACCTTTCCCAAGGGTATTTGCCGTAAGTGAATGCAATGATTTCAGCTGGAATTCGAACTAGGTTCCCTGATTTCTCGTTCCAAACCGATATCCAATGCAATGTGAGTATAAAATTCTCCAAAAACAAACATTCTAAACTTCTATTCCTATGTCTCATCTTAATATATATTTGTATGAAAAAGTATTCAAAACAATTATATTGTAGAACTTTTGAATATTTTTCATTTGTAAACGAGTTATTACGCGACCTAGGTTTCTACCGTGAGTGTTGTCTTCAGGCGAATTTCAATAACTTATTTAACCGTTTACTTTTTTTTTTCTTTTTTTTTTAAGAACGCTCACGTAACGGTGGTTTTTTGAACGCCTATCAAATAAGTCTCGCATTGCTTTTCCATGTCACTATTTCCCTCTCTCCGTATAAAATTCTCCAAACCGCCCTGCTTTCTCATTACGTGTCCCAGCAACCTGAGCTGTCTCTTCCTGATGTTAAGTATGAGTTTTCTTCTCGTTTGCATCCTCTTCAACACATTGTTGCTGTTCACGTGCTTGGTCCATGGTATCCTCAGCATCCGTCTGTAGAACCATATTTCTTCTTCTTCTTCTTCTTCTTCTTCTTCTTATTATTATTATTATTATTATTATTATTATTATTTCATTTTTCATTATAAAGATATTTCTGCTATGGTCGCACTACCTACCAAGTCTGCAGGAAGACTTAAGGCAGGTCGTAGTGTGTTGTTATGGCTCCATTTATGTTTTTTTTCTATCTACCCTAACATCCCTAGCGTTACATAGACAAAGCTCTCCTTAGTGTGCTGGCTGTACTTAACAAAACAATTTTTGTATATCTCTTAAGCTTAACAACATTAAGGTTTTGAATAATGCATACATACACTCATTGTATGTACAAACCTGAAATTAGTACCGAATTTATATCAATCTGTAGCAGATTTCTTATAAACCTGACATTAATACAGAATTCATATAAATCTATAGCATATTTACTTTTTAAAACCTGAAATTCATATTGAATTCATGTAAATCTACAGCAGATTTTTATAAACTTGAAATTAATACTGAATTTATATTAAATCTATAGCAGAATTATTTTAAAAACCTGAAATTCGTACAGAATTTATATAAATTTATAGCAGATTTACTTTTATAAACCTGAAATTAATACAGAGTTTTGTTTAAATTTATAGCAGATATATTTTTGTAAAACTGAAATTAATACCGAATTTATATAAATTTATAGCAGATTTTTTATAAACCTGAAATTAATACCGAAGTCATATAAATCTATAGCAGATTTTTTTCTGAGCCTAAAATTCGATATTTATATAAATTCATACATAGCAGATATATAAAAAAAACTTAAATGAATGTCGGATTTTTCAATCTTATAATTAATACAGGATTATTATTTTAATTTTTATAGTTAAAAGCATTTTTTAAAATCATATCACCCCGAGCAAGGCGGTAAAGCCACTGATGCGCAGGGGACTACGTAAGAATGAAAAGATTTGAAAAGGGTAAGCCGGAAACCACATCTTAAACAGGGAACAAGTGATGAGCCTCTTCACCTGTTCAATAGACGTGGGTGGAGTGTGAACCGGGCGATAGTTTGGTCTATCTACTCCAATTGAAAAAAAAAAAATTAAAGAGTGAAACGATTGGAAAAGAGAAAGCATGGAGGTGCGTTGTGGTGCATTGGATATTGACGCGGAATAAGAACTTGGAGATCCAAGTTCTAATTTCAGCTGAGTTCGTTACATAGACTTACGCACAAATACCCTTGAGGTATTTATTGATAAATCTTTCTTTCTTCAGCCATGAGTCGAAAAGCAGGACAAGATTAGGCTCTATAGCCTTTGTTGGCAACCGGTCTACCACAGAAAGTAATGACAAGATACTGCAGGAAAATCTTCTGCCTAGTCAGTCATGTCTCTTTCTAGACATAACCGCCCAAGAGTGCATCACGTATGGCAGTTAACTGTCTGAGTTAATAGCGAATTTTATAGTAAGCTTTAATGGGCAAACTCAATTAAAGTATCACTTACTTTCGTATGTCAAGAAACTGAAATGGACCCTTTCCAAATTCTCTAAAAAAATATGGCCCTATGATGAAATAGGCATTATTCACTGAATGCCAAATTAGATAAAGCCAGATTTTACCTTTTTTTACCTTATCTTCAAGAAATACAGCACGGCTTCACAATTTAAAGAATATCCGATGTTGGCAATCCATTGCGTGGGGTGAGTTACAACTTAATCTATTTCGTTGAAGCTGTTACGGATAGAGATGGCACCACCAATTCCGGTGGAAATCCTGGGTTATTATTTATAAGTCTTGTAGTAAGCGAGCAAATGAATTTTTTCCGTTTAGCCGATAAAGATAAGTAGCTAAGTAGATGCCATTTCTGGAGTCCCAGAGAGAATAAATTATGTTCTTGAAGGGTGCTGAGCTAAAAAGACAAGGATGTGTGATTTGGGAGAAAAACAAGAGATGCAGAAATTTCTGGAATTCATTTTCAGTGACTCAGTGATGCTGGCGAGATTTACAAAGAACAATTACTTTTTGCGCCGATTACTTTTGCCAAATAAATAACTATAGGTAAGAAGTAAAAAGGGAGAATATGTACAACCTAACATTTCTTTTTGATTCATTTTCTCTCTCTCTCTCTCTCTCTCTCTCTCTCTCTCTCTATCTATCTATCTATCTATCTATCTATCATTTTGTTTTCTTTTACATCTCCCAGTCTTTCAGGATTCCTTCTCTCTATATTTTTTGTGAATTCTTTTTGCTCTCTTTTTCGCAGTCTTTCATGATTCTCTTTCATTCTTTTTCATTCTTCTTGCTCTCTTTTTCACAGTTTTTCAAGATTCTCCTTGACTGTTTTTTCATTCTTTTTGCTCTCTTTTTCGCAGTCTTTCAAGATTCTCCTTCACTCTTTTTTGATTCTTTTTTGCTCTTTTTTCACAGTCTTTCATGATTCTCTTTCATTCTTTTTCATTCTTCTTTGCTCTCTTTTTCACAGTTTTTCAAGATTCTCCTTCACTCTTTTTTCATTCTTTTTGCTCTCTTTTTCGCAGTCTTTCAAGATTCTCCTTCACTCTTTTTTCATTCTTTTTTGCTCTTTTTTCACAGTCTTTCATGATTCCCTTTCGTTCTTTTTTCATTCTTCTTGCTCTCTTTTTCGCTGTCTTTCAAGATTCTCCTTCACTCTTTTTTCATTCTTTTTTGTTCTTTTTTCACAGTCTTTCATGATTCTCTTTCGCTCTTTTTCATTCTTTTTGCTCTTTTTTCAGTCTTTCAAGATTTTCCTTCACTCTTTTTTCATTCTTCTTGCTCTCTGTTTCACAGTCTTTCAAGATTCTCCTTCACTCTTTTTTCATTCTTTTTGCTCCCTTTTCCCAGTTTTTCGGGATTCTTCTTTATTCTTTTTTCATTCTTCTTGCTGTCTTTTTCACGGTCTTTCATGATTCTCCTTCACTCTTTTTTATTCTATTTGTGCTCTTTTTTCTTAAGGATTTCCTTTCTGTCTTTTTTTTTTCATTCTTTTTGCTTTCTTTTTCACAGTGTTTCAGTATTCCCCCTTTCTTTATTTTTTTTTCATTTTTTTTTTGTTTTCTTTCTTCCAGTCTATCAATATTTCCATCTCTTTTTCACTCTTACACATACTCTTATTTTGTTTTATGATTTTCATGATTTCTCTCTCTCTCTCTCTCTCTCTCTCTGTCTCTTTCTCATTCAATCTCTTCTCTCCGAGTCACTTCCATGTGAACGTCTCTCTCTCTCTCTTCTTCTCTCTGTATTATCTTATATTTCTCCAATTCTCTCTCTGATTTCCTCTCGTACACACACACGCCTGCGTATTATTTCCTCTCTCTCTCACTCTCTTTCACTCTCTCTCTCTCTCAATCTCTTTCACTGTCTCTCACTTTTTCTCGCTTTGTCTTTTATTTTTTTTCTAACAATATTTGCCTCTTTTTCTTTATCTCTATTTTAGTCTTTTAAATATTATCCCGAAATCATTTCACACATCATCTTTATCTCGCTATGTTCTTCTTGGATCGTTCATTAATTTCCCTTTCTCTCCCTTTCCTTCTCTCGCTCTTTTCTCGCTCCTTCTTCCACTTTCTCGGCTTCATTGTAGAAGCCTAGCTCCTCCTCCTGTTCCTATTACTCCTCCTCCTCTCCTCCCCATCTCTCTCTCTCTCTCATAATTCTTTCCTTTTCCACTCAGTCTTTATCTGTCTTTCAACATCTCTGTTTCTTTTACTTACAATCATCTCTACTTTGTAGTATTTCATCTCTCTTTTTTACTCTGTCTCTCTCTCGTTATTTCCCCCCTCATCTCTCCCTCACAGAATCTATCTATCTATCTATCTATCTATCTATCTATCTATCTATCTATCTATCTATCTATGTTCTTATCTAGCTGTCTCTGTTATCTATCTATCTATCTATCTATCTATCTATCTATCTATCTATCTATCTATCTATCTATGTTCTTATCTAGCTGTGTCTGTTATCTATCTATCTATCTATCTATCTATCTATCTATCTATCTATCTATCTATCTATGTTCTTATCTAGCTGTGTCTGTTATCTATCTATCTATCTATCTATCTATCTATCTATCTATCTATCTATCTATCTGTTTGTTTTTTCACATCCTTACTTTCTGGATCTTACACCCAGAGAAAGAGAGTCCTTCTCTCTCTCTCTCTCTCTCCTCTCTCTCTCTCTCTCTCTCTGTCTATGTATCCCTCTTCTTCTGTTTCTCTGCAACTTTTGGCATTCCCCCCACTCTTGCTCTCCCTTCATTTCTTTCGGGATTTCTATTTCTCTTCTACATTTCTTTCTTTTTCAAGAATGCTCTGCATCCCCTACTCGCTCTTTTTCCCCGCCTGTTTTTCCGTCCCTCTTTTTTACCACTCCTCTTTTTTCACTTTATCTTTGTTCTCTAATTATCTCTTTTTGTCTGTCTGTCTGTCTGTCTGTCTGTCTGTCTGTCTGTCTGTCTGTCTGTCTTTCTCTCATAAAATACTTCCTTCCAATTTTAGCCAAGGAAATTTCAAAGAAATTCCTTTCTTTAGCCGTTTCCATTTTTTCTGACGCCGAATCTTTATTTGTTTAATAATAATAATTCTTTATTTAGGCTAAAAATTAACAGGAAATCCACAAATCCATCACAAGTATTTTTATTTCGTTTTTTTCCTTCACAAGTTCTTGGATGAAAATGTAATCCGAAATAGACACTGAACATTCTTCTGCATTCCAATAAACTATATTTATTTATTTACCACATCATACATCATCTCATTGGCCAACTTCATCATGGCAAGCAGGGAATATAACATACCCGTTTTATCATATTCCAGACATTTCAAAATTACTACAAAAAACAAACAAACAAACAAACATTCTAAACCTCTATTCCTATGTCTCATCTTAATATATATATATGGCAGGGAATTTTTGAACGAGCAATTTTTAAATTTACAAAAAATTATAACGTTATCATCCATGGTTGTATGAACCTAATAGGTGTTTTTATGACTAAGTGTAACCATACAAAAATATCTATTAGGTTCATACAGCCATGGATGAAAACGTTATACATTCTTGTAATTTTAAAAAAATTGCGCATTCAAAAATTCACTGCCACGTGAGCGTTAAAAAAACACGGTTACGTGAGCGTTCTTAAAAAAAACCCGGTAAAATCAGTTATTGCAAATCGCCTGAAGACACCACTCATGGTAGAAACCTAGGTCGCGTAATAACTCGTTTACAAATGGAATATATATATATATATATGTGTGTGTGTGTGTGTGTGTGTGTGTGTGTGTGTGTAAAATTTATGTATATTTGAGCAGCAACCTTTATTTTAAGTATGTTTCGTTGAAAACGACCGACAAGAAAGATTTTATTAATTTTTTAATTAAATTTTTCATTGTTCTCTAGCAAAATGTTTAGTAGAGATAAGAAATGCAAAAATGTTCTTTAACTATTTTTCCAAGTGCTTTCAGTCACTTCTCTGGCCATTCTCAAGGGTGTTATCTTTTCTCTGTTGTGATTATATCCTCGTGTTTTCACTGTAATGTATTTTTTTCTGTGTTTTTAAGGAGCATCCTTACAAAGCTCTCACGTTCCACGCACGACTGGAAATTGCGTGGACATCTTTCTATTTTAAAAAATTTAATATTCCATTTCCACTATTAATTAATGTAAGGTTGATGGTACGAGGGAATTGTTTGGTATAAAGTGCCTCTCTAATAGCGAGATGCTTTTAATATTGTGATTTAAATACTATTCTTGTATTTTCGACCAGAATTTTCCTTAAGTTTTTTGTAAATTATGAGTTAACAAATTTTTTCATGGCAGTTTGGTTTGATAAGTGGCATGTAAGGCGACAATCAAAGAGGTGGTAGTGTGTCCAATATAGGTAATTGATTTGTGACAAGAAACACATATATGTGTATGTAAAATGATAATTTATAGCTATATGGTATGCTGTGTTTATGGGTTAGGAAGCTCAATATCGGTGATAAATTGTATGCAAGTTTAAAGTGAACATTGAAAACAGCACTCTAAGGGGAAATTTGTTTCCTGCTAAACGCATGTTAATGGCCAGGTGATTGCGTTTTAGCATGATTGTCGCCTCTGGATATATATATATATATATATATATATATATATTCGTCATCCACGTACAAGCTTGTTTCGCTGTATCACAGCTCATCAGAGTGGCTAGACATTCACTTGCCTCCGGCCGGGAGAGAATTTCGACCGATTTGGTGTCAGTCGGAGTCGCTAACCCCTAAGCCATAGACACATAGAATCAGAGAAGGGAGATTTTAGCGTGTTATATATAAGCGGCGTATACACACGCCACTTATCGAAAGAACTCAATTCATTGCTGAAGAGTTATGCGTATATCGACGAAATGGTAACTGTTTTTTTCAAATTTTTCTCTCTAGAGTGCTCAATCGTAATGAGAGCATAATATTACAAAATAGTAAAAGAATACGTACATTAAAAACCCACTATTAAAGCATTTACTTTTATAAAGAGTGCTCGATACATAGTAGAGCTTAATCCTGCTCCCTTTCATAATACAAATATTAAATCTCCATTGTTACATAATTCTCAATTTTGATTGAACATTATTGACACATCTAAAGTGTTTCCTTCAACTTTGAGTCCCTAATTTTATAAATAACCATGAATTCATCTTATATTTTCAAAACAAATCATTTTCAACGTTTATTTTAACATATCACCTGAAGAGGGACAGTTTTGTTCTGAAACATGAAAACTTTTGTGTAGTGATATTATGCTTTTATAAACCATTGTAATAACAAAATATATATATATGGGAGAGTTGCGCAGGCGGGGGCATACATGGTGCGTTCGTGCGTGCATTGAACACACCGGACAAGGTATTTTTGTTGAGTTTGTTTTATATTTTTCTCATAGGCGTCACTTAAGTGCCATACGTGAAACACGCTTGGGCAATCATGTCTCGAAAGAGACATAACTGACTGGGCAGTAGGTTGCAATTACTTTCTGCGGTAGACTGGTTGCCAACCAAGGCTATAGAACCCAATCTGTTCTGTTATTTAACCCATAACTGGAGGGAAGAGACGGATTAATACCTTTCCCAAGATTATTTGTGCGTAAGTGAATACAAGGAATTCAACTGAAATTCGAACTCGGTTCCCCGATTTGTCGTTCCGAGTCGATATCCACTGCACCACAATGCTTATCCTGGGCGTACAAGCATTAAAATTTGTTTTCGTTCTTTTTTCTTGTTAATCATTTCACCGAAGCCAGGTCGGACTGACACCAGTATGCATGATGTTACAGAAGGTGAAAGTGAAATAGAAAACTCAGAATTGTGAGGATTGGGGAAAAGACAAAATGAATGAGATTCAAGAGGACAGAAGCTAGCGATTGATGTTGCACTTAAATTCTTTATTGTAGTTATCAAAGAAAATAGTGTAGGTAGAAATTGTTAAAATAGTTGTCGAAACCAAGTGATTTCGACTAAAGTATTTTCAAGGATTTCTTTTTCGTTCGTTCTGCTACTGTAATAAACGGTTGTCTTTCGTTGTAGACAGTATAAAATTTGCTGAAATTAAACATATTCTTAATTTCCGAATGCGGTTAATACATAATGACCGTATTCATGATTGATGATAGAAGTTGGCTTATTTTCTTTTCTATAATAAGATCTGTCATTACTTTTAAGCGCTTTTTTGGTGAGCCGTATGATATAAATTTTTCTCGACGAGTATGACGTGTATCAAAGTTGGTATGTTTACATGGGGGTTTTGATATGTTCGTATGGAGCTTTGGTCAGAGAGATACGAACAAGTTGAATAGCAACTTTTTGTATGCATTGGACGAGCAATCTTCAAGTAGCTGGTGAAATTTTCTCATGATAGGGCTTTTATTATCCTTTCGGTTAAGTCAAGGGTATCCGGCTAAGAAAAGGGAAAGAGATTGTGTATAAATTACAACTGCATGGTTAATGGTAGTTTTCATGCCTTATGTGAAAATCAAATCAGGTGTATATCTAACCGCCACAAGGATGATATGAGAAATAAAACGTTATCTGATGATCATGTAAGGTCTAAGGCATAAAACGTACCAGTTTCTATACAGTATAGATTTCTCTGTTCACAGTTCACCTGTACAAATATTTTATTTCTAGTAAATATAGCAAATTTTAAACGATATATACATATAACCTCTTTCTATCTATTATTGTTAAAAGACTTAAAATTGCTATTTTAGTCAGTTAAGTGCCATACGTGATACACGCTTCGGGCGATCATGTCTCTTTCGAGACATGACTGACTGGGCAGAAGATTATCCCGCAGTAGGTTACCATTGCTTTCTGCGGTAGATTGTGTGCCAGCCAAGGCTAAAGAACCCAATCTGTTCTATTATTTAATCCATAACTGGGGGGAAGGGACGGATTAGTATCTTTCTCAAGGGTATTTGCGCGTAAGTGAATGCAACGAATTCAAGTGGAATTCGAACTCAGCTCCCCGATTTCTCGTTCCGAGAAGATATCCATTGAACCACAAAGAGCTAGTTACATAGCTTGATTTAGCACATTGCTACAAAAGTAAGTATCCAAACTCTAATTTTTCCTGCTTTGTTTTTTTTTTTATGCCTGCTCAAGTCTTCACGGGAGTATTTTTTCTATCTAGCTATTTCGTCATTACATTCATCATCATCAGTCCAATAACCTGGTGTGAACTCAGGGTCGCTACAGAAATGAAAATCTAACCGTTCCTTTTCTTTCCAAGCTGAAAACCGAAATGAATTCATTCATGGATAACGTCTTGATTCCATCAGTAAAACACTCCACCTGGGCCGATGCCTAGGAAGCCGTCTTCTTGATGCCATGCTTGTGGTCGTGGTGTTTTCATCACCGTCAATCCAATAACCGGGTGTGGACAGAAGAATCGCTACACATCTGAGAATCTTACAGTTACTTTCCTTTCCAAGTAGAAAGCTGAAATGTATAAATTCAGGCATAACGTGTCTGATTCCGTCAGTGGAACACTCCAATCGGGCCATTGCCTAGGAAGCCGTCTTCCTGATACAATCCTTGCGGGACGTGAAATTTTTCTGTTTGGTGAAATGGTCGAAATGGTTTTGACAGTCTTACGGAGGACTGAATTTCATTCAATTCAGACATTTTTCGTAGAAATCAAAATATGTAGTAATATGAAGGAGTAAATAATCAAGCTGTATTAATTTCTGCCGCGTCTTCAAAGAGACGTGAAGTCTGATTGGCTATTTCCAATTTTTTTTAACAATAGTTGATTTTCATCTGTCCAAGTGAAAAGAATAAGTGTCTTAACTCAATGACTGATAATTTTCTTAAAAGTGGAATTCGCAATAGATTTGAATGATTTGTTTTTTAGCGGCATATCAACTATTTATCAATCATTTAATGCCGAAATTTAATTTTCTAAGGAGCTTTGAAGTATTAAAAATATGATATATGTTATTCTGCTTTCGCAATTGAATAAATGGCAGTTGATACTCAGTTATTGTTCATATACATGTTTGTACTACAGGCGGTGATATATTTGTTTTGCTGAAGTTATATTTTGGAGTGCAGATTGATTTTTTTTTAAATTGTAGAATATTACATGGATTAATGTCATGACAGTGTTCTTTCATGTTTATTCATGTATTGTTAGTCATCCTACTATAAATAAGTATTGTTGGTATTTATCATAAGAAAGTATGTTAAGAAGTATTTTTATCATTTCATAACGTTTTTGTTTTTGTTTTTGTTTGAGAATTCAGTATTTTCCCATACTTTTGAACCCAACAGGTACTACTACCACGGATCAGGATGAACCTGTGTAAAACAGTAATTAAGAGGTGGGTTTACGCTCCTCAAAAGATCTAATCTCCCGATCAGAGGTCTTGATATCAGATGTTTGTTGGTTGGTTGTTTTTTCTTATTGCAAATCAACATCAGCGGGTCATTTATTGCCAACTAAACTTTATTTATTTATTGCTGGTAATACCTTTTTCTTTCAACAATTTATTGTTTTTTTTATATAAGTTTTTTGTCTAGTAATACATTGGTGTATCATCTTTGTGAAAACCTGTGTCGTGTAACCGGGTTCGTATTTAATCAGCATTTCGATTTTTTTCATTAGTAACGATTGCCAGCCTCTCGAAACCTTTCTACTTTTTAATCAAAATCTTCGCTTCTGAACACAGTGAACCACATATAAACAATAAGCTCAGTCACGGCACCATCTCCATATACGGCACATATTTTTTGCTATTTGTACTACGATTTTTGGAAATAAAAGAGCATCAAATGACGGTAACATATTTTGTTTCTGCCAATTTTCACATTTAAAATTCACAATATTTCAGCGTAAAAACATATAAAATCACAATCTTTTATCTAAAACAAGTAAAATTTACAATATTTTAGTGCAAAAACATTTAAAATTCATAATATTTTAGAAAAAACATTAAAATACACAATACTTTTGCGTAAAAATATTTGAATTTCACAATATTTTAACGTAAAATTATTTAAAATTCACAATCTTTAAAACTTACAACCATTTGAAATTAAAAATCTTTTTGCGGAAAAACATTTAAAATTTACAATATTTTAAAGAAAAAAAATTTAAATCCAAAATCTTTTAACGTAAAAATACATTTAAATTCACAAATTGTATAGAAAAATGCATTGATATCTCACCTTTCAAAATATATATATAATAATTTCCAGTTACGTGTTAAATAAAATGAGAGTCGAATCACAACCTATCGTCAAATGATACGAACCTTTGTTCCAACAATAAATAATTGCAAAATCACTTAACAATGGCAATAGAATTTAAAGAGTAAAAAATTATCTAGTTTTGGAACTGAACACTCAACTGAAATGTCTTTAATTCCTTGCTTGGTTGTTGACGACACAGAGAGGCGTTCTTGGCCGCATTACAACCAAGCTATGAGCACTTTGCGTTCCCATGATACACCTTGCCAAACAACAAAGGAACCATCAAAGATAGTGGGCAACAATCAATTTCATTTTGAAACAGAATCAAAAAGAAAGAGAAAAAACGCAGACAGCAGTAACTTTAGGGAATTTTTTTCTCTCTGTGTCTGAGTGTATATGTGTCTTTTGTCTTTTGACGCCTTGTACCTCTGTGCGTGCGCGTTTGGCTCTTCTACAACCATTTAGACAGTTTCTCGGTTTTCAAAATGGCTGGACCTTTAGCCCCTTAGAGCCATTCTCTTTTTCTTGAAGTGCAAGACAATTCTTTATTCTTGGTGATGGTTCTTGATGTGGGCCAATTAGCAAGAGTGCCAACAGATCCCAAGCCTTTAGGGATTGCAGCTTTCACAGCCATGAAATTCTTTGCCACATCATATTCCAAAAGAGTTTTCATGACCCTTTCTGATGCTATTCCGTAGTTCAAATTGAAACGACCCGCTCTTTCTTCATTATTCTTTGTTCTTTTTTTTTTAAATATTTTCTTCTGTAAAACATTTTATTTTTACTAACCTTTTCTTTTTCACAGTTTTTCTTTCTTCTGGTTTTTCTTCTTCATTTTTTTTTAATAAATTTGTTTTATTTTATTTGTGAACTTTTTTTTATTTTAATTTTCTCTATCAAATTCTTTGCCACTTTTTTTTGGTTTTCTTTTTCATTGTTTCTTAAGTTGTTTTTCTTTTTCTCTGGTGAATCTAATGTTTTATTTCTTTCTCTTTTCAAATATTTCCAAACTAATTTTTGTTGTTATTTTCTTTATTATTTTCATTAATTTTTCTTTTCTTATTCAATGATAACCAAGTTTTCTCTCATTTTCTATGACGAAGATTTTTTCTTTGTATATTTTTAACCTAAGTTTTTCCTTTGTCCTATTTTTCATCACTTCTTAAAATTAAACTTTTTATTTTATTTTCCTTGCAAAAGTTTTCCAAAGTTTCCGTCTTTTTTCCTAATGAATGATTTACTCATCATTTTATTTCCTTCTTGATTAACTATCAGGTTCCTTTTCTTACATTCATCATTCTTTTTTCTTTTTCATCACTTTTTCCTTCCTCAGAGATTTTCATGAATTACGTAATTTTCTTTTATGGAATGATTTACTCCTTATTCTATTTTTCATTGATAACTAGGTTTACCTTTCTTTCATTATTCCTTCCTTATTCTTTTTCTTCTTTATTTCTCTAAATTATTTTTTCTTTTTTTTCTTTTCTTCGTCAGAGATTTCTAAGCTTAGTGTTTTTTCTCTGATAAATGATTTACTAATGTTTTCTTCTTGATTTTTTAACAGTATCATTTTCCTTCTTTCATTCCTTCCTTATTTTTTCTTCTTCATTCTTCCAGATTAAATTTATTCTTCCTCAGAGATTGCCACGCTTTCCTTCTTTTTCTCTAATGAATAATTTACTCGATTTTTTTCTTCTTCATGGATGACCAGTTTTAATGTTTCTTCTTTTCTTACTTTTTCTTCTTCATTTATCTAAATTAAACTTTTTCATTTTTCATTTCCAAGTTTTTTTTTCTTTTTCTCACCTGAATGGATTTCTAATTCATTTTTTTCATAGATTGCTAGGTTAATTTCTTTTACTCCTTTCTTTCCTTTTTTTCTTCTTAATTTCTCCAAATTAAATTTTTCTTTTATTTTTCGTCAGAGATTTTACGTTTTATGTTATTTTCTATGATAAATAATTTGCTTCTATTTTTGTTTCTTCCTCGTAGTTTGCCAAATTAAGGTTTTCTTTCTCTATTCTTATTTCTTTATCGTATTAGACAGAAAGTACGACACAGAGATTCAAAGGCGAATTGGTATGGCGAAAGATGCGTTTCAGAAGCTGAGTAAAGTATTAAGACACAGGAAACTTTCACTAGAAACAAAGAAAAGAGTACTGGATTGCTATGTGATGTCAGTTCTTCAATATGGCAATGAATGTTGGACAATATCAACAAAGATGAAGAGAAAACTGAAATGTTGTTCTACAGAAGGATGCTGCGGATGTCGTGCACCGAGCATGTGAGCAATGATGTTGGAAAGAATGGAAACGAAAAGAATCTGATACTAACAGGACAGATAGAGGGGAAAAGAGACAGAGGAAAGCAGCAGATAACATATTTGAAGGGCCTGAGCAGGTGGATGACAGAACGGAGGCTGAGAGACGTTGCTAAGAGCCACCAGGGATAGGGAGACGTAGAAGGCCATAATCGCCTACGTCCTGAAGGGACAAGGTACATAAAAGAAGAGAAGTGTTGTGCATTTAAAATAAACTGTTCGGAAATCAATTAATCTATAATGCCTAACGATACCGAAATATTGAATTCATAACAGCGTAATCGGCTGATATTCCTAATTTGAATATTTAAAAGATCTGCATATTAAATATTCGTCTTTTATTTTTTCTATAAAGGTGTTGTGGTTCCAGAGAAGGATGCTGCAGATATCGTGAACCGAGCATGTAAGCAATGACGAAGTACTGGAAAGGATGGAAACAAAAGGGAAATTACTACTGAGCATTGGGAAGAGACAACTAAAGTCCCTGGAACATGCAATAAGGAAGAAGGGCTTGGAAAACCTGAAACTAACAGGCTAGATCGAGGGGAAAAGAGACAGAGGAAACCAACGGATAACATATTTGAAGGGCCTGAGCAGGTGGATGACAGAACGGGGGCTGCGTGATGTTACAGGAGAAAGTGTACTCAGAGCCACCAGGGATAGGGTGAAGTGGAAGTCCATGATCGCCTACGTCCTGAAAAGACAAGGCGCATAGAAGATCTACAAATCAAACTATTTTATTTTTATTTTCTACTTCAGGATTCCAAGTTTTCTTTCGTTCAATTTGTCTGATGCGCATTATTATTTTATTATTTCTTTTTTGTCATTTGTTTTTTCAATATTTTTTAAATTCTTTTTCTTCTTTTTTTCTTCAGTCGTTTTCTTCTTCATTAATCCAACTTATGCTTTTCTGTTCAGTATTTACGAATTGTGCGTTGTGGTGCAGTGGATATCGACTCGGAACGAAAAATCGGGGAGCAGAGTTCGAATTCCAATTCTTTGTATTCACTTGCGCGCAAATACCTTTGGGAAAGGTATTAATCTGTTACTTCCCGCCAGTCATGGGTTAAATAACAGGACAGTTTGGGTTCTATATCCTTGGTCGGCAACCAGTCTCTCGCAGAAAACAATGGCAACCTACTGCGGAATAATCTTTTGTCTAGTCAGTTATGTCTCTTTCGAGACATGATCGCCCAAGCGTGTATCACGTATGGCACTTAACTGACTGATTTACAAAATGCTATTCTGCAAAATTTCGAATTTTTGACAGTTTTTTTTTTTTGGCATCCTTCTTTCGTCATAACTTCAAAAGTTTTACAATTTATATTTCTTCCTTCTTTCTCTCTTTCACTTTTGTCTTCATTTCAATTTAAGCTGCTTTCTCTTAATTCTTCTTCTTCTACTTTTCTTTTTTTCCTAATTCTACTCCTACCCTTCTCTCCTTTTTCTTCTTCTTCATCATCATAATCTCCTTATTCTTTTTTCTTCTCCTCCCCACTTCTTTATTGCTATGAATCATGCTCTCTCCCAATCCACATTAATCTTCTTCTTCTTCTTCTTCTTCTTCTTCTTCTTCTTCATTTATACGTTTTTTAAATTATTTACCGCAACTTGCTTTTCTTTCTACATCTCTTTCTTCTTTTTTTCTCTCTACTCTTTCCCACTGCTTCATTTTTCATATCATTTTACATATTTCAGTTTTTCCTTCACCTTTCACAATTTTTACTTCTTACATTTTTTTTTATCTATACTTCACTTTTTCTTTCTGTTGTTCAACAATTTTTTCAATTTTATTTTATATTCCTTTCAACTTCAATTATTTTTCTTTTTATCTTTTTATTTTCTCATATTTTTGTTTTTATGTTTATTTATTTATTTATTTATTAATTCTTATTCCATTGTTCATTTCCCAATTTTTTGCCGTTCAGCTTTTTCCCTCTTTTTTTCTCCCGTTTTTTTCTCTTCTTCGTTTTTCATCTTTTTTTTCTTCTCATTGTTTCTTCATCTATTTTTTTCTTTCTACATTTAGTATTTTTCTTTTTACTCTCTTTTTTTTATTTTTCCTTTCAATCTTCTTACTTCTGTTGGTTACCGCTTTGCCTAAAGGGACCACTTCTGTCTGCTGTATATCCATAATGGTGTTATTCATGGGGGAGGGAAGTAGATGTGCTGAACAAATGGAGACTGAGCCAGAAAAGAACTTGGACTCTATACATCAGAAGTCGAATAAAGAAAAAGAGAGTGGCGCAAGACAATGAATACCATTTTATGTTCAAATTTGTTTTGATTCACAAAATTAGGGTCTCATTTGTGTTTTTGCCAGAAAAGAGCTGTTGGCCCATGGGCTTGAAATTGGGAAGAGGTGGCTGCATCTCCATTTTCATCCACACAATTCACTTAAGCCTCAAGGGACCGAGACACAATGTATACACAATGTTTAGGAAGAAACACAAACGCCTCTGTAAGAGATACTAGTTATGAGAATGTTATAGAATCTGGCAAGCCATAGATATCAGATGACAGGAAATGAAAAACTGAGAATGGTAGCTTGGAATAGCTTATTTAACTCAAGTTATATTTCATTTAGTAAAAATATTGCGAGAAAAAATGCTTTTGTTTTCGCCAATTATTTTTTGCATGAAATTAATGTATTCTATTTTGAGTCCGGCAGTATTTCTCATTTATCTTTTTTTATTAATCCGAAGTGCCCATTCCATTTATTATGTATTTCTAATGTATAGGTCGGTAGACGTAAGGCACTATCATTTTTTAAGTGCGTCTTTATTCAAACACAAGTATCCACCAAAACAAAGATTTTAGGCAATAAGAAAGACATATGTCCATCTACCGATACTATCTGCTTACCTACCCCCCCCCCACACACACATACATATATATATATATATATATATATATATATCAATTCAGATACTTTAATCCAAGCGAAAAAAGCAGGAAGGTAAATTCCAAAACCCCGATCCTAATTAATATTAAAAATTTTATTTTAATATTAAAAAATGATACAGGAAGAGAGCTCCATGTAATAAATTATTACAGAACAAATCTGAATTAAAAAAGGATTAATTCAATGATGTTGAATGACCATTTCGATATGAAAATCCCCAAGGGGGATAACACATCACCTCAGCAACAGAAAAATCCTTCTGTTGCTGAGGTGATGTGTTATCCCCCTTGGGGATTTTCATATCGAAATGGTCATTCAACATCATTGAATTAATCCTTTTTTAATTTATATATATATATATATATATATATATATATATATATAAGTGTATACTTAGACAGCAACCTTCTTTTTTACAAACATCTTTCATTGAATACAGCCGACAAAGAAGATTTAATTTTCTTAAGTTTTTACAGTCTCCTCAATATGTTTGCTTTGTTAGAGATAATGAATATAAAATTGCCCATAATTTTTATTGTTCCAACCACTTTCGGACACGGACACACACACACACACACACACACACACACACACACACACACACACACACACACACACATATATATATATATATAAACCTGCCACGTGGATGACAGTAACCAAAAGAGATACAATTAAATAAATTAAAAATAAAAGTAAAAAGAAATATGTAAGACGAAAATTTACGCTTTTCAAGGCTTCTGTAAAAGAATCACGAATAATGTTAATACCAAAACAAACTGGTTAAACATAAATTAAGAATTAAAACGAGACAATTGGAATAAATATAGATTTAAGAATGGGAAGTTAGATAATATAATTTAATTACATGATTAATAAGAAGAAATAAAACATCTATTTAAAAGAATTTTAATTTTAGATTAATTATAAGGAATTAACGGTTGTCCGATGAAAGGTAAATGTTTGTCTACTCAAGTGATATACAAAGCCAACATCTCCCACAAAATGAACAAAAATAATTATCAAGTTTACACTGGAATTTCGGCGGGAGATTTCAAACAACGTTACTACGCCCAAAAACACTTCTTTTGCAATCTAAAATTTCAAATTTCTCTTTCCGGAAATTTTCGGGAAATGAAAGTGGAGGGACTAACTCAATAGTGATTTGGAGATTAACAGGTTCTGACCGCGCACCAATATACTTTACGATAGTTGAAATCTATGTTTAGTTGAAAAACTTATGATATTAAAATATCCTCAGCAAAATTTACTTTAGAATTTAAGAAAAGAATTTATAAAAAAATGCCGTCTTAGATTTAAATTTAAATTCAAACTTCCTAATCATTAACCTAAAATTTAAATTCCTTAAAATATTTAATATTTTCATTTCTTCTTATTAGTCGTATAATGAAAGTGTATTATATTATAATTTCCTTTCTTAAATCTATATTCTTTCTAGTTATATCGTTTTAATCTATAACTTTAGTTATGTTTTTGTTCTGATATTAACATTATTATTGGGATCATGGCCCTTTAACTGTGGCCGTGAAAAGCCGTGATTTTATCTGAACTATTTCATTCTCGTTTTTATTTTTAATGTATTTCCTTGTATCTCTTTTCGTTAGTGTTATCCACGTGGCAGATCTAACATGTTACGGTAGCATTAATCTGCCCCTTTTCCTTTTCCCTATACTTACTTCCATTTTTTACGCACACACACACACACACACACACACACACACACACAAATAAATTTAATTTCCCCTAATGTAAAAGATGGCCGATGGCTGTTAAATTTATCCGTCAAAATGACCATTCGATTTTAGACAAATTGAATATTATATATATATATATATATATATATATATATATATATATATAAGATAGTACACTTGGTATAGAGTCCAGGTAAATTCCGATAGAGAGGAACTCAAGAAAACTCAATGTTAAATTCATTTATTTAATTTAACAGAGTAATATAATTTATAAAAGATTTTAGAATATTACAATGGATAATACATATTTCACTGAGTCATGATGTTATATATCGTGACTCGTCAGACGCGGTGAAATATATATGACCCATTGTAATATTCTAAAATCTTTTATAAATTATATATATAAGATTGTGTGTGTGTGTGTGTGTGTGTGTGTGATAAACACACTTTAATGTACAGGACCATCAAACATGTGAAATCCAGAATTAAATTCTAGTTGCGTAACTGCACACAGAACAAAAAAGATTACACACATACACACGCGCACTCGCACACACACACACATACATTTATAGTCATCCACAGACAGATCTGTTTCGCTGTATCACAGCTCATCAGTACGGTTAGACTCCGATTGGTTTTTAACCCAGGATTGAAACCCGACCGAATTGGCGTCAGTCGGCGATTCTACCTCTAAGCTATGGGCGCTCGGTGGAAGAAGGCAGTCTTTTTAGCGTGTATATTATCATTATACACGCCCAATAGCTGAGAGTGTTCAAATTATTGCTGAATGAACGATGCGTAGATGCTAGCGTAGCTACTGTCTTTCAAAGCCTTCCATTCTTCTAGAGTGCTCAATATATATATATATATATATATATATATATATATTTTTTTTTTATATATATATATATAATATATATATTTTTTATATATATATATATATATTATTATTTTAATACAGAGAACCATATTAGATAAACAAAGTGGAAATACTTTCTAATATTGCGAGGTCTGATAGGAACTTAAAATTCTTAATTTATTTTCCCATCAAGCTGATTTCTTTTAAATACTTTATATTCTCGCACTTTTGTTGGTAGGTATCCCACGCTGTTATAATAGAAGTCCTGTCAGGAATAGAGAAATGAAAGAATCCGGGTGAAAATTAACTTTCCTAGAATGACTCGTTCAAAGAAGAAAACTTTTTCCCCTTTGCCATATATTTTCCCCAATATATATATATATATATACATATATATATATAGGAAGAATAACAATTTTGGTATATTTTGAATTGATATGTACACTGAAACACGCACTGATAATTAAAGATAGTATTTTTAAAAGGGCTGAAAAATACATACAAGCAGGAAGATAAACAGACACACACACAAAGATCTTTCCTTTTTTATATATATATTATCGATTTTCTGCACTATTCTAAGAACTGCAACCTTGAAACCTCTGAATATCGTTTCTTATGTCTTTGTCTATGAGTGTATCAAATTTCATTAAAATCGAACCACTCCTCCTATAGCCCGATTTTTTGATTATCGATTTTCGATATTTATCGAGGGTACCTCGACACAAAACCTAGCTAAGAACACTCGCAGACGCTTATAGCACAACTGTGTAAATTTTCAAGAAAGTCGATTCAGCTGTTTGGGAGTCTATAGGTAGCGGACACACATACATACACAGACACACACACATATTTACACACACAGACAAAGTTCCATTTATAAATAAGTTTATATATATATATATATATATATATATATATATATATATATATGTATATATATGGGAAGAATGACAATTTTGGTATATATTGAATTGATATATACACTGAAACACGCACTGATAATTGTAGATTGTATTTTTCCATTATTTTGCATGAGTAAGCCAACAAGAATTTCAGGGATCAGATTGACGACCACATGCTTATTTTAGCAACTGCACACAATGCTGCACTTTTTCCCCAGTGCACGAAGCCACCCTCCTGAGGCACAAACTCATCGGGAAGTGCACAAAAGCACTTCTAAGGATTCATGCCGCCATTGTGTTTCTATGTCTATCAGTGCAGAAAAAATATTCTGGAAAATGAATTAAAAGAAACTGTCTTTCGTAGTTTTTGAAGAATCTGGTACAGACAGCAAAATATTTTCAAGGTAAGCCTCCTACAATTCAACATATCTCGGCTTTTCTTAGTGTGTGTGTTAAATTAATATCCTAAAAGAAAATCTACAACACACACAAACATACACATACACTGACATACACAGACACACACAAATACACACAAACCCAGACACACACAAACACATATATATATTAATGCATGTTTCATTAAATAATATAGACAAATTTTGTGTATTTTATGTAATTTTTTTTCATATTCTCTGATAAGCTTAATAGCATTATTATTAAATGAAGAAAGAAAATTAAAGTATTGTACATGATTTTTTAATAATCAATCTAAGCTTTCGGCTTACATAGGTCATTTTCAAAGATGTCAAATTACATCATATTTTATAAACGCTGACAAAGGATAATGACAAACTGTTTTTGTTTACATGGAAGATTTCGAAACAACAACAAACTCGGGCATTTAAGACGCTGGAAGCGAATTTCGCATCAGAGTTTGTGACCTCACACATGACCAAGCAGGAGTGAAAACAAGAGATATTAAGTATGGGA
Organism: Ascarosepion bandense; assembly: GCA_037127315.1. Lineage (NCBI taxonomy): Eukaryota > Metazoa > Mollusca > Cephalopoda > Sepiida > Sepiidae > Ascarosepion > Ascarosepion bandense. Next base: position 2,418,872 of record JBBBDQ010002153.1, on the reverse strand, counting down.
AGCCATTGGAATTATCCAACGGCTTCTGTTATTAATTACAGACATTTAAGGATATTTCTAGAGATTTCATAGTTTATTTTGTTCCGGTTAGGTTTCAACTGTTTTATGTATATAGCTTACATAAAATAAATAGAGAAAACTTGTCTATATTATTTAATGAAGCATGCATTTAATTTCACGGAGGATCATAATCCAATGAGAACTAAATGTTAGAATTTAACAGCAACATGATGAAAATAAACTGTTGGCCTTTATAAATCCATTGGTACTAGTTTCTGTTACCAATGGATTTATAAAAGGCATCCAGCAGTTTATTTACATTATATATATATATATATATATATATATATATATATATATATATATATATGAAAATAAACTGGATGCCTATATAAATCCATTATATATATATATATATATATATATATAATGAAAATAAACTGGATGCCTTTATAAATCCATTATATATATATATACATATATATATATAATGAAAATAAACTGGATGCCTTTATAAATCCATTATATATATATATATATATATATATATATATATATATATATATGAAAATAAACTGGATGACTTTATAAATCTATTATATATATATATATATATATATATATATATATAATGAAAATAAACTGGATGCCTTTATAAATCTATTAGTAATAGTTTCTACTACCAATGGATTTATAAAAGCATCAAGTTTATTTTCTTTATATATATATATATATATATATATATTATAAATTATGTTTTAGAACATGTACATAATTTCTTCTATATATGTCCTCTTCTCTACAATCGTATGGCTGTTTCAGTGTTTGGACTCAAACAACTCATCGGGAGAAATAAATGTTTGGAATCATTCTCTGTTTATATTTGTTCGTTGTTGTCGTGGGGTTGGTTGGGGTTATTGGTAATTAAGTTTATGTGTCTCTCGTTTTGACCGTCAGACTCTCGAAGAATCCGGTGTGTAAGTGCGAAATTGTTGATTAATGGTATTATCTGTTGTAATGTACGTTTTATCGGTCGGGTATATCTTCTGTTTTGAATTTCTAAGAGGTCTTCGTGTTGAGTGGTCATTTTAATGGTTGGCTATCGTTTAATTGATTGATGTCTGCTGTTAGTGAACCTAATTCATGTATTTACTTTGATCCTGTGTCGAGGTTTTCACTTTGGGGTTTCTTAGATAGACGTGATCTCCTCATTCTATACTCACTCGGATATATATATATATATATATATATATATATATATATATATATATAGAATAGAATAAAGAACAAGTATGAAAAAAGTGTCTTTAATGAATCTAACATCTTTCACTTATAACAAGCTTCGAATGATTTAAAAATCCGATAGACAGTATTTTTAAAATGAGTTATAGTTTCAAAGATCAGATACGTGTCACGTGGGATAAAGCATTGGAATATTAAATATAGAAAAAAGAACTTGTGTTTGTTTAACTGTATGTGTTAATGCGTTCTTTTTAAATAAAATAAGAAAAAACATTTATAAATGTCTGCGTTGAAAATAATTTTCAGTAACTGAGTGTTATGTTTTAAAAAATAAATTAATGATTTAAATTCTGTAATGGGTTTTGCGAATATATAGTATAAACATTAAACAGTGCAAAAATGAATTTTTCAAAATTTTATCAAACTAAATAAGTGGGTGTGTAACAGATTTTACAAAATGTTTTTACCAAGATTTTCTAAAAAAGAAAATTGTATATAATTTAATTCATTTGTAAATAGGTCTTAAAAATTTCATTAAAATCTTATAATTATTTAATTTTCGTAACTATTTTAAATTCATTGTACTTTCCACTGGAAAAAAATACGCTAAAATGTTCTATTCTAATGTATGGTCACCTGCTGACGCAAGAAAAACAATATTTTTAACCAAAATTTTTAAAGTTCTAAAAAGAATAGAAACCTAATTTGGCCTTTCCTCTTAAGAATAACAAAGATTTTACTAAAAACATGTTTTTTATTAAGATTGTATCATTTTTTTTTCATCACGAACTCTCTCCTAATTTTTCAAATCTTTTGGAGGTGCATATATTTAATGTTATATATATATATATATAACTGTAAATTTCTCTTTGAACACGTTTCGAAAAGCCCACCGAGTATAAACGCGGAGGGGAAAAATTGGAAACAAAAAAAAAAGAACTAAGCACTTGAACATTAGTCAAAGTACTCGTCGAAAGAAAAAAAAACCCGAGACGAGGAACCTAACGCATAAAGCGCTCAATACAATAGTAGAGCAAATATATATATATATAATCATTTCATCTGAAGCAAACCAATGTGCGTTATATATATATATATGTAATCATTTCACCTGAAGCAAACGAATGAGCGTTATATATATATATATATATATATATATAATCATTTCACCCGAAGCAAACCAATGAGCGTTAGAGAATATGAAAAAATATTCTTTGAAGCAAAGAGTACGATAAAATAAGAAGAATTAAAATGAGAAGATAACAAATGATATTGCATTTAAATTTTTGAAAATCAATGTTGATTGGGAAGTTTCACAAACAAGAACTGCAATAAAGGAACAGTTCACATATAACTTACAGTTACATATAGCCATTTTGACTGTGAAGTAATGCGACCTTAGTACTGTAATGAAAAGTCATGAAATCTCAGCACCATAAAGAAAACTTCATCAGAACAATTAACATGAAAGTATTTTTAGAAAAGGCACAGCAAAGCTACATTTATAGAACTGGAAAGAAACTAAAGCCGAGATTCACCAGATCAGACGTGGCGACAATATTCAAAGCAACGATTTATGCTAAACATGTCAATATTTAATGTAGGTTTTGGGAAGAAAATTTGTTTTGCACGACCCAGTGAACCAACTTTCTGAGCTGCAAACGTAACAATTGATTCAATATATTCTTTTCACTTCATGTCAGTGAAAAACGTTAGTCCGAGAAGGCGCAATGATTTGCTTTACTGGAAGTTAACATCAGCCATATTGTTGGAAGGTAAATAAGGTTTTCGCAGACGATTGAAAAGATGCAGTTTCATTTTGGAGACGTTAAAATTAACAAGCCACTCCTTGCAATATTTAACTACAGACTGTAGGTATCTTTATAGATCAGGTGTCAATGTGATTTTTTCGAAACTTTTTCGAAGATTTACTATTAAGAAAAAGATGCTATGTCTAAGCGGCGCTTAGAGAATCAACTGTTAAGACGAGATTAAAGAGTTGTGTCATCAATTCAGATACTGAACCTAGGACTGGTGACACCAGGAGAGTAATTTATAAAAACAATGAAAAACATAGATTCAAGAATATAGCTCAGTTGAAAAGTCTGCCCGTGTATTGAATACTGCTGCCACCTCTGGTCGGGTGCCCCTGTTATTCTCCTCGGGCATCCTGACAAAATACAGTGGAGAATCTGCAATGTGATCGATACCGACTTAGCTGATCGCCTGCAGTCACTCTCTCACCGGCGTGACGTGGCTTCCTTGTGCCTCTTCTATAAGTACTTTCACGGCTTCTGCTCGGATTAACTTAAATCACTGGTGCCCCCTAGGTGTGAATTTGCACGAGATACTAGATTGGCAACTAGGTCCCACCCCTTTACAGTGAAACCGACGAAATGTAATCGCAATTTCTACTCCAACAGCTTCTTTTCTTGCACTTCACACCTGTGGAATCCCCTTCTGCATGATTAGTTCCCCGACGGCTACAACCTCCAGGAGTTTAAATGGAAGGTCAATAGACACCTCCTAACACACTAACTCGCACTCATTCCCTCCAACACTCTCCCTACGTACCTCCTAACTCGTCTATCACCCTCCCTCTGACATTTCCTATACCCAATCGTTCTATGTAACCCCCTGCGCTATTGTGGCAGTGGACTGCCTTGCTTGGGGTGACATGATCGACCTAGAAGAAAGGATATTCAAGACAACTTTCATTTCGCGATTTGATAAGAAAGGTTGAATCAGTTAAAAATTTCTTTAACCTTCCAACTGGCAAAAAAAAAAAAAAATGCCAAACCATGTCATATGCATTTGAGATATCGAAAACAAAATTCTTATCTAAAACTTGATAGACTCTTCGGAAATAATCTTTAAAACATCATCAGTTGACCTAGAGAAGCAAAAGTCATATTGCTTATTAGAAAGAAGAACCTGCCAGAGGAGATGCTTAACCAATTCAGAATTAAATGGAGCTTCTATAACACGACACCTACCTGCGCCCAATCAACCTCCCTGACCTTTCGCCGATTCAGCCCACGTTGTGTTGTTGATCTCGGATTAACCAAACAGGACCGCTTATTACCACTTGATGAGGATTGTCCAGACTTGCGAGGGATTAGTATATGATGAAATCCAGATTTAAGACCGCCCTGACACGGTGTAGATTTATATATATTTATATATATCGAATAATTACAAAATTACAAGCAAATTAAAATAAATGACGGAAAAGAAATATCAGTTAGCTGGTATTTTAGTAGAATATTCGTATTATATTATTTCTACGGGATGATCATTTGATTGAATTTAGCAGCATCTCTCTCCGATCGTCTTCCTCTTATTTCAAGCAGTAAGTGAACTTTCAGGCTGACCGTATTTCAAAATCTCTATCCCAACTCCTTCTCTCAAAACACGGGAGCCGACTCACTTATTTTCGTCTTGCATTCTGATTTTGTTAAACAGCACCCTAACCGATGTGTTAAAGAGGGGTGTAAGGTCTTCATTTCCCTCTCTGTATAACTTGTACCAGTTCGACACCCTCTATTTATCTAACTGCTCTTATCAACTGTCCTGGTAACCCAGTACGCAGAAAATATTTTGTCTCGAATTCCTTTAATGAATTCGCTTAAAAATAATTTTGTAGCCAGTAAACTTCGCACCTGGTTTTTCACTTAACACTTCGTTACTTTCCCGGCAAAAATAATTGTATTCTCCAATTTTAGAAAAATATTTTCTCATCTTGAAAATTACTTAAAATTAATACCAGCCACTTGAAAATAGGATTATACTTCTAGTACTTTACTAAAAAGAGGTAGAAGGCTAATTAGCCGATAGTTAAACGGATCAGACAGTTTGTCTGTGTTCTTTAAAAAGGAAACTACAGAAGAGGATTTCCAACAACTAGAAACCGTTCTAAGTGGAAAACTAAGGAAAGATTCTCCAAATGAAATTAAGAGTAGAATTTGAAAAGAATTTATAAGCAAAATATTCTGCTTTATCAGCGGATGTCAAAATATTCTGCTTTATCAGCGGATGTCAAAATATTCTGCTTTATCAGCGGATGTCAAAAATTTCTGCTTTATCAGAGGATGTCAAAATATTCTGCTTTATCAACGGATGTCAAATTAATTGAAGCGGAGGTAGGGGACGTATGGAAGACTTACTCTTATTTAAAATACTATTACAGAGCCGCCAGTATTCACGATAACCAAAAAGAAAGGGCACATCTATCACGCTATCATTTGGACCATCATTCTCTTTGGTTGCGAAACGTAGCCACTGAGGGCGGTTGATTTCCGAAGGTTTGAAGTCTTCGACAGTCATTGTCTTCACAGTATGCTATGATGTCGTCGCGTCGATCGAATGCTAACGGCAACTCTACGACGACGCCTGGATCTCCAATCTCTGCCGCCCGTCCTTCAAAGCGTCGCCTGCGATGGTTCGGGAACGCTGCTAGACGTTCGGAGGGGGAGCTCATCCGCGATGTCCTTCTCTCCTCTTCTTTACCTGGCTTGCACAAACGTGTTGGTGAGTAACTGAAGACATGGGTGATGACTATCAAGGATGACCTGGCAGCAGTATCTGGCCCACAAGTAGTTATTCTTCGATGATGGAATCGCGATTAGCCCGCCATTTCGTGTGACCTGGGCTGATCGACGAACATGGGCTACGATGGTCCGAGATGTGGTTCGCTCTCGGGAGAAAGCCGGCTCAATCCGACCAGGATAAATGCCATAACAAGTACAAATCAGTAAGTACGAGAACCAAACATTTCAGAAGCTGTATGGTGCCTTGTTCCATCAGCAAACAGAAACTTAGCCTCTTCGAGAACAAGTTTACAATTTCAAGTAGACACACATAGGCGTCTGTTCTCATCGGAATTATCACGCTGGTATCCCTAGAAAAAATTATTTCTGTGGGTTATAGCGGCTGAATAGGCTGGTGTGAACCAACAAAGTAGAAGTTTTACCTGAGAAGGTACAAAATCGTCAATGCTGACTTTAACCCTAGAAGAAACTTTTGTGGCACAATTCCCCATATAAATGTTAAGAATATCTAGCCTAAGGTGGTCGCTAATAAAGTCACAATACTTATGTCAATTCGGTCGGGTTTCAATCCTGTCAAGAAGCAATCGGATGTCTAACCGTACTGATGATCTGTGGTACACCGATACAGATCTGTCTGCAAATGACTATTTACGCTCTCACACCCCGATTCAACGCTTTGGAGAAATGGTAGACTTTCGAAAAACAAAACAGTAGCTACTCACGCATCTATGCATCGTTCATTCAGTAATGAATTTGAGTACTCTCAGCTACTGGCGTGTGTTTACATTGTATATAACATGCTAAAGTCAGCCTTCTTCTACCGAGCGCCTCTAGCCCAGAGTAAGAATATCTATCCTAGGGAGGTCTCTAATAAAATCCCAATACTGATGTCAATTCGGTAGGGTTTCAATCCTGGCTAGAAGTAATCGAATGTCTAACCATACTGATGAGCTGTGATACAGCGAAACTGATCTGTCTGCGGATGACTATATATATATATATATATATAACATTTACGCATTATTTTCCCACTTTTAATACAACTCAAAAGTTATACGAAAAAAGGCATCCATTTTGAAAAATTGCTAAGCATGAGATAGCGTTGTTACTGGTTCGCTCATACAAAAATACTATCTTAATGATTATTATAAACTCTTTAAAAAATTTAAAATAGATATATATGTAACAAAAGTAGTATTAGACCATACAAACTTATTTTATTTCCATGGCTTCTTCACTGACTTCAGAAGCATCAATCAGTTAAGTGCCATAGGAGAAACATGCTTGGGCAATCATGTCTCGAAAGAGACATGACTGATTTACCCGCAGTTGGTTGTTATTTCTTTCTGTGGTAGACTGGTTTTCATATCTAAACTTATTTTATAAATGGAACTTTGTCTGTGTGTGTGTGTGTGTGTGTCTGTGTGTGTATCCGTTACCTATAAACTCCGAAACGGCTGAACCGAATTTCTTGAAAATTTACACAGTTGTACTGTAAGCTTCTGCAAGTGTTCTTAGCTAGGTTTTGTGTCGAGGTACCCCCGATAAATATCGAAAATCGATAATCGAAAAATTCGGGTTATAGAAGGAGTGGTTCGATTTTAAACAAATTTGATACACTCATAGATAAAGACATAAGAAACGATATTCAGAAGTTTCAAGGTTGCAGTTATTACAATAGCGCAGAAAATCGATAATATATATATAAAAGGCAAGATGTTTGTGTGTGCGTCTGTTTATCTGTGTGTATGTCCTTTATACAAATCCACAATTTTTATCCCATTTTCACCAAACTTCAAAATTTGACTTACATCCATTCATTTTTCTTTCGGTCTGCGGTTTCGCTTTAACTGGAAACAACTATTGCTTTTTAGTTTTTCGTGCCAACGTCCAAAGAGTCTGAGCTCCAGGACCATGGATTAGTTTTAAAGCTTACATTACACCCGAGCAACGTCAGGCTATACTGCTAGTAACGTTATAAAACTCAATCTGTCCTGCTATTCAATTTTTTTTTATCCAGATCAATCAGTTTTGGGACCATAAGTGATACACACTTGGGCGATCATGTCTCCTTCGATCATTGTGTGACTAGGTAGAAAATTTACCTGCAGTATGTTGTTATTTCTTGCTGCGATAGATTGGTTGCCAACAAAGGATATACAACCCAATCTATCCTGCTATTCAATTCTTTTATTCAAACCAGTCAGCTAAGTGCCATACGTGACATACGGTTAAGCGATCATTTTTTTTAATCATTTCACCCCAAGCAAGGCATTTCACTGCCACTACTGCGCAGGGGCTTGCATAGGGGAAAGTGATGAGAAAGAGTGGTTAGGGGGTTACATAGAGGAAAGTGATGAGAAAGAGTGTTTAGGGGCTTACATCCGGGAAAGTGATGAAAAAGAGGGGTTAGGGGGTGACATAGGGGAAGTGATGAAAAAGAGTGGTTAGGGGGTTACATAGGGGTAAGTGATGTGAAGAGTGGTTAGGGGGTTACATAGAGGAAAGTGATGAGAAAGAATGTTTAGGGGCTTACATCCGGGAAAGTGATGAAAAAGAGGGGTTAGGGGGTGACATAGGGGAAGTGATGAAAAAGAGTGGTTAGGGGGTTACATAGGGGAAAATGATGAAAAAGAGTGGTTAGGGGGTTACACAGAGGAAAATGATGAGAAAGAGTGGTTAGGGGGTTACATAGGGGAAGTGAAGAGAAAGAAGAGTCGGGGGGTTACACAGAGGAAAATGATGAGAAAGAGTGGTTAGGGGGTTACATAGAGGGAGTGAAGAGAAAGAAGAGTTAGAGGGTTACATCGGCGTAATTGATGAGAAAGAGGGGTTAGGGAGTTACATAGGGGTAAGTGATGAGAAAGATTGGTTAGGGGGTTACATAGGGGAAAGTGACGAGAAAGAATGGTGAGGGGGTTACATAGAGGAAAGTGATGAGAAAGAGTGGTTAGGAGGTTACATAGGGGAAAGTGATGTGAAAGAGTGGTTAGGGGGTTACATAAGGGAAAGTGATGAGAAAGAGTGGTTAGGGGGTTACACAAAGGAAAATGATGATAAAGAGTGGTTAGCGGGTTACATAGGGGAAAGTGATGAAAAAGAGTGGTTAGGGGGTTACACAAAGGAAAATGATGAGAAAGAGTGGTTAGGGGGTTACATAGGAGAAAGTGATGGGAAAGAGTGGTTAGATATAGGAAATCTCAGATTGAGGGTGATATACGAGTAAGGATACCGAGGCTGAGGGTTGGGTAGATGGGAAAAGTGTTTGAGAGAATGGGTGCGAGTTAATGTGTTAGGAGGTGTCTATTGACCTTACATTTGAACTCCTGGAGATTGTAACTGTCGAGAAAGCAAGTATACGGATGACTGACTAGGTAGAAAATTTTCCCGCAGTAGGTTGCCATTTCTTTCTGTGGTAAACTGGTTGCTAACAAAGACTATATAATCTAATCTGTTATGCTATTTGATCCATAGCTGGAGAGAGAAGTGATCGATTCATATCTTTCCCAATTGTATCTGCGCGTAAGTGTATGCAACGAATTCAACTGGAATTCGAACTCGGCTCTCCGATTCGTCATTTCACCTCAACTTATATCCACAGATCTATTTAGACGCATACGCGTTCCAGAAGATGAGCAAAATACTAACACAAAGGAAAATCTCAATAGAAACGAAGAAAAGAGTGCTAGACTGCTACGTGATGTCAGTTCTTCAATACGGCAGTAAATGCTGGACAATATCATCGAAAATGAGGACAAAACTGGAAGCGGCCGAAATGTGGTTCTACAGAAGGATGCTACGGATATCGTGGATGGAGCATGCAAGCAACGAGGAGGTGTTGGAAAGAATGGCAACAAAAAGGAAATTGATGCTGAGCATCAGGAATAGACTACTGAAGTTCCTGGGACATGCAATGAGGAAAGAGAGCCTGGAGAACCTGATACTGACTGGTCAGATAGAAGGAAGGAGAGACAGAGGAAGGCAGCGGATACTATATTTGCAGGGTCTGATCAGGTGGATGACGGAACGGGGGTTGCCAGGAGCAACAGGCTCAAACATACTAAGAGCCACAAGGGATAGGGAGACGTGGAGAACCATGATCGCCTACGTCCTGAAGGGACAGAGCACATAGAAGAAGAAGAAGAAGAAGAAGAAGAAGAAGAAGAAGAAGAAGAAGAAGAAGAAGAAGAAGAAGAAGCCTATAAATAATGCTTGAAAATATTTTTTGGAAAATGATTTTTCAGTCCTGAAGAAAAGCAGTCTAAAAGAAAAAAAAAGGGGCTTTTTTTTTTGCTTCTAACAAATGTCCGACTTTGTGTTTTAAGAAAATCATGACCTTTTTTAAAATAGTCATTCAACTAAATTACTCGTTTCTACTGTCAATGGACATGTTTCCTCCGTTCTATTTTGAGAAGAAGTTTAATTCCAAACTGTGTGTCTGGGGATAGACAGATCAATATCGGGCTTCCAAATTTTATGGCCCATATCCATGACACCACGAACGGAGGGCGCTAAGACAACTGGGAATAAGTGGCTTTTCAGTTGTAGCAGTAACTGTCTATACCTTATGCTCTCCAAGACTTGAAATCTTGCATGACCTCATAAACGGTCACCAAGCGTTCAGTTAAGTGTGAATGTTACCAGGGTAGAGGATGCGTAGTTTGATAGTGGGTAAAGGGGAGACACTTGATTGCTTTTCTGTGTAGCAATTACACTGAAGTCTCTAGCAAGTAACAACTTAATTTTCTTGGCTTTTTATGGGTTATTGGGTAGCGGCTCGGAACGAGAAATCGGGGAGCCGAGTTCGAATTCCATTTGAATCCATTGCATTCACTTTCGCACAAATACCCTTGGGAAAGGTAATAATCCGTCTCTTCCTTCCAGTTATGGGTTAAATAACAGTACAGATTGGGTTCTATAGCCTTGGTCGGGAACCAGTTTACCGCAGAAAGCAATGGCAACCTACTGCGGGATAATCTTCTGCCCAGTCAGTCATGTCTCTTTCGAGACATGATCGCCCAAGCGTGCATCACGTATGGCACTTAACTAACTGACTGATTGCTTTATTTCTTTACTCCTTTTTATAGAATTCGGGAGAATAATCATTCTACGTTATGCTCTCTTCTTCTTCTAAGTGCCCTGTCCCTTCATGACGTAGGCGATCATGGCTTTCCATGTTTCCCTATCCCTGGTAGCTCTGAGCACGCCTTCTCCCGTTGCACCATGCAACTCTTGTTCCGTCATCCACCTGATTAAGTCCTTCAAATATGTTATCCGTTGCTTTACCCTGTCTCTGTACCCTTTCCCCAACCCATACCGTCACTTCTTTAAATTTCTACTCTATTTTTCGTTTTCTTCTTCTTCATTGCACTGTGTTCATTCAGGATGTTGGTGAACATGTCTCCTCATAATTTTCTCTCCTTTATAGCTCTTAATAAATTTTGTATTTTTTTATCCCTTCCAAAGCTTGTTCTATCATCCATTTACTCAAGCTTGGTCGATATAATATTTTATGGCTTTGTTTTACTTTGTGTCACTTGTCTTCAATTTGTCATGTGAGTGTCAAATTTTCCAAGGCTTTTTTCCTCTTTTCTTCATATATAAGAAGACTGTAATTCTAGACATCTGTAAATAAGGTTACATAAATAGTGACAACAAACTAGATTAAAACAGGCATATAATACGATCTACAAATTCTGTAATATCCATTATCCAAAATAATTTATTTATTCATAACTTCGGCTTCATACTTTCCGATCAACTTTAATGCCATGTCATTCATTATCTACCGTTTTCTCTATTTTAAGCGTTTCACCCCGAGCAAGGTATGTCACTGCCACTACTGCGCAGGGGGGTTACATAGAGTGGAGAAAGGATGGTTAAATATAGGAAATGTCAGAGGGTGGGTGATAGGCGGGTAAGGATACCGAGAATGAATGTTGGGTAGATGAGAGTGTTCTGAGAATAGTTGGGAGTTAGGGTGCTAGGAGGTGTCAATTGACCCTACATTTAAACACCTGGAGATTGTAGCTGTCGGGAAAGCAGACTTGTGGAAGGGAGTTCCACGGGCGGGAAGCGCGAGAAAAGAAGCTGTTGGAGTAGAATTTACGGTTACATCTTATCTGTTTCACTGTAAAAGGGTGGGACCTAGTTGCTAATCTAGTATCTCGTGTAAATTCGTACCTAAACGGCACCAATGATCTAAGTTCATCGGAGCAGAAGCCGTGAAAGTATTTATAGAAGAGACACAGAGAAGCCACGTCACGCCAGTGAGAGAGTGGTTGCAGCCGGTCTGCCAAGTCAGTATCGATCACATTACAGATTCTCAGTTGTATTTTGTCAAGAAGCCCGAGGAGAGTAGCAGGGGCACCCGACCAGATATGGCAGCAATATTCAATACACGGGCGGATGGTAGATTTGTATATATGCAGTATAGATTCAGGTGGGAAAAACTTACTTTTCTATTGATATTGCTCCTTAATAAAATCTCTCTTTTTAATTTTTTCACACTCAGTAAACCCTTGTGTCTTTGTAGCTTCACACGCTATTTAGAGGTTAGCTTGTTAATTTATAAAATTGATTTTTAATTCACAAGACTATATATATATATATATATATATATTAGTCATCCACATACAAGCCTGCTTCGCTGTATCACAGTCCAGCAGTGTGGCCAGACGCATCCACTCGCCTCCGGCTGGATCGAAACTCGCAAAAATCATAGTTTCTGAAAACGGATGACACTGATGACGTCATCATATTGTCAACTAATAAATCCGGGCAATTTTCTCTGTGCCCGGTGTTTTTTTAGCATCAGCTACGGACATGTATATATATATATATATATATAGTCATCCGCAGACAGATCTGTTTCGTTGTATCACAGATATCTGTGTGTGTGTGTGCGTGTGTGTGTGTGTGTGTGTGTGTGTGTGCGTATGTTGTATGGTTAGGTCTTGAAGGCTATCACAATGCGTTTAGTAAAATAAAGGAAGGTAAAGAAGTTGTTGGGTATTACCTATTTATTATTCATTCATATTTCGAGATCAGAATCTCATCTTCAGAATGGTAGGAAAGCCTGTTTTCGCGTTTGTCCGTGAATCGTGCATTTCAACGAAGTTGCAGTAACAAAAAAATAGCCGCAAAACTGTCTTATTCTTATTGATGCCTTAATAAGATTTTGTACTCCATGCAAAATTACAATATTATATATATATATATATATATACTAGCAGTATAGCCCAGCGTTGCTCGGGTGTAATGAAAGCTTTAAAACTAATCCATGGTCCTGGAGCTCAGACTCTTTGGACGTTGGCACGAAAGACTAAAAAGCAATAGTTGTTTTCAGTTAAAACCGTTAAACCGTAGACTGAAGAAAAATAAATGGATGTAAATCAAATTTTGATTTCCTGATATCGATATCAAATAAGTTTTTGGGTCGTAAACTGAATTTTGAAGGCTAAATAAGTCCTGAGTAAATGGTATCATGGTTGAGACTAAGAACTACAATTATATCTACTTAGAGCTAAACCCGAATCAAAAACTAAAATAAGAGGGCTGAAAAAATACAGACATACAGGCAGATAAACAGACACACACACAAACATCTTTTTTTTTCTTTCTTTTTTTTAATCGTATCACCCCGAGCAAGGCGGTAACGCCACTGAAGCGCAGAGGGCTACGTAAGAGTGAAAAGATTGGAAAAGAGAAAGCCAGGAACCACATCCTAAACAGGTAACAAGGGATGAGCTTCTTCACCTGTTCAATAGACGTGGGTGGAGTGTGAACCGGGCGATAGATTAGTCTATCTACTCCAATTATTAGTCTATCTACTCCAATTGATTAGTTTATCTACTCCAATTTGCCTTTTATATATATATATTATCGATTTTTTACACTATTGTAAGAACTGCAACCTTGAAACTTCTGAATATCGTCTTTGTCTATGAGTGTATCAAATTTGATTAAAATCGGACCACTCCTTCTATAACTCGATTTTTTCCATTATCGGTTTTCGATATTTATCGGGGGTACTTCGACACAAAACCTAGCTAAGAACACACGCAGGCGCTTATAGTACAACTGTGGAAATTTTCAAGAAAATCGGTTCTGCTGTTTCGAAGTCTATAGGTAACGGACACACACAGACACACACACAGATACACACACACACAGACAAAGTTTCATTTATAAATAAGTTTAGATTTGTAAATGGCACGTCCGGCTGTAATGTTCAATTCTTTACAGCTAAGTATCTGGCTATTTTCTTCTTTTAGGTACCATGTCTCAGCAGGACGATCATGAACCTACACATCTTTCTGTCCCTGTACCTCTTAACAAGTTTTATGCTGTTCTGTTTCCGCAAGTTTTGGCTTCATTTCGACGACAATTCATCCATCGCACCCTGTGTATTTGTTAAAATGAAATGTCAGTGATTTTTTGCATAATTTAGACCACAATTTATACATCGCATTGTGTGCGTGTGTGTGTGTGTGTGTGTGTGTGTGTGTGTGTGTGTGTGTGCAAACGCGCGTGCGATTATCTAAATAATTCCTTTGCTTGGTTTTAAAAATTCTCTATTCGTAAAGTGCCATAAATTTAAGAAACGATTACCTCTTTAAATATAATTAAACCTTGCAATTAATGAAAATAATTCATGTTAAAACAATTTTTATTAGGAGCTGCAGGAAATTGTTGCCTCTCTAATTGTGTGCCGAAACAGAACGCATGATGTTCTTCGCTTTTCTCATTCCGCCCTCCCTACCTTACTCGAAGAAAAAGCCAGAAAAACAGATTCTGAAAAGTCAATTAAGTCTTTGATGATGTTTTATGTCAGTTGTTATAGCTTCTTCGTCAGAACACCTCATGGTCATGGATAATTTGTTTTGGCACATCTATTTCAGATCACAAATAGCGAGAAGGGGGAAGAGAAAACTGCATAAACACACCAAAATGTGTATAGTCTAATCAGGAAATATGGTGTTTATTTGATAAAACAACTATTTATTTTCATCCTGATTTCCTTTCTTGTCAATGCACTTAATTCCTTGGTTATATTGTGAAAAATTTCAGATATTAAAAGCATTTCTTTTGCGCATCAAATTTGAATATTTCAAAATGAATTTCCTTCTTTGACATTGTATTTAACACAATGTCTAGTATTAATATCATAAAATAAAATCTATACTTTGAATAATTTTATTTCTTCTTCTTCTTTTATGTGCCGTGTCTTTT
Source organism: Ascarosepion bandense (assembly GCA_037127315.1). Lineage (NCBI taxonomy): Eukaryota > Metazoa > Mollusca > Cephalopoda > Sepiida > Sepiidae > Ascarosepion > Ascarosepion bandense. The sequence goes on along the minus strand of JBBBDQ010002153.1, from coordinate 2,403,846 downwards.
CAGGACGTAGGTGATCATGGTCTTCCACATCTCTGCATCCCTAGTAGCTGTTAACCCTCTAGGGCCATTCCTATCATATTTGATACAGTATTTCCCTATAAGGAAACATTTGGTATTTCCCTATAAGGAAACATTTGGTATTCATTGACTGAGTAGTCAGTACTGCTTTCATTTGAAATTTATAAAATATTTCTTTTAAAAAATTTTTCAGGAAAATATTTCTTTCAAGGCTTGTTTTCATACTGTATCAAATATGATACGAATGGCCCTAGAGGGTTAATGCATTTTCTGTTACTCCACCAAAACTCAATTTGCAATCTATTTGCCCAAGCCAGTCAAATATGTGAAGTGTTGCTTTCCTGTGTCTCTTTTTCACTCTATCTGACCTATGAGTATCAGATTCTCCAAGCCCTCTTTCTTCACGAAATGTCCCAGGAACTTCAGCTGCCTTTTCCTGATGTTAAGTTATTAGCTTACTTTTTGTTTCCATCCTTTCCAAACCTTACTTACTTATTTCTAGTTACTTACTGTCAACACTTCCTTTGAATATCTTGTTTCTTGTTATACTAATATTGTTTTATTTACTAATACTTACTTCCAGCACAAAACGGTCACTACAACTTTGCGACCAAGTTTCGCCACAACTCCACAAAAAATTGGCGACAACATTAACCTTACCCTTCCTCTCAGTTCTTTTTTTTAATCATATCACCCCGAGCAAGGCGGTAAGGCCACTGATGTGCAGGAGGCTACATAAGAAAAAAAGATTAGAGAAGATTGAAGAGAAGGAGGAACCAGTTAGAAAGGAGCAAGAGAAAGATGGGAATGCAGGTGTGATGACAGTTGCAAAGAAAGAGAAAGGAAAGGATATACAGGGCGGTGTGGCAAGAACTAGGGTCAAGTAGTTAAAAGATGAGTATTGACCTTGCATTTAAATTCCTGGAGGTTGTAGCCATCAGGAAAGCAAGAATAAAGAAGCAGGCAGGAAGTGCGAGAAAAGAAGCCGAGGGACTAGAATTGTCATCTGCATTTGGATGATCAAACTGTGAATGGGTGAGACCCAGTTGCCAATCTGATTGCGTGAGTAAACACTTGTTGCGGAGGCACCAGTGACATAAGTTCGTTGGAGCAGAAACCATGGAAGTATTTATAGAACAGACACAGGGAAGCCACATCTAGTCGGTGGGAAAGTGGCTGTAGTCGAGCCGCTAAGTCAGCACTTATCACATTACTGACTTTTGTATTCCTGCAAGAACTATTCCATGAAATTTAAAATTTAAAAGAAATCCATATAGTTTAAAGATCCTCCAAAGCCGTATTAAGTGCTTAAATAAGAGATAACATGAACACATAATAGGTATCTTATCTGGTAAAAACGTAGGGGCTGACACAGCCGCCAAAAATGCACACAAAGAGCCCATTGAATCAACATATAAGATCCCATAGGGACTTGAAAGTACAAATACAATCATCTATCCAAAATAAATGGTAAATCCACTGGAACAACTGTAATTTAAATAAATTACTATCAATAAAACCCAGCTTAGGTGAATGGATACAGGGACACAGAAAATCTCGGAGGGAGAAAGTTATCCTTTCTCGACTTCGTATTGGGCATACTAAAATAACTTACCTTTTCCTACTTGAAAAAAAGAACCACCATGGTGCACAGCCTGTCATGCCCCTTACACTGTGAGACATTATGATGGACTGCGTTGATTTTTCATTTGTACGGGAAAATTACTATAATACAAAAACAATGAAAGGACTTTTTGAATGCACTAAGGTAGATCATCTAATGGCATATTTAAAGAAAATAGGAATATATAACAAAATTTAATTGAAATAAAAACGGCACAAACAATCTATCATGTGCAACTACTTTAAGACAATTGAACTATATTAAAAAAAATTTGATCCCAATATTCAAAGACTGACCCTTGAATGACCAAAATGGTTGATGGGTCGTTAATCTTAAACCAAACCAAACAAAACTAAAAACGTAGGCTATGCAGGGCCAGGAATTGCACCACAGAGCCCAATTAATTGTTGATTCAGCGCCCAAATAAACTTGTGCGATTTCTTCGCTCGTGCCTATACACGTAGCTACGGTCAGCATGTTCCGCAGATGAACTGATGGACGACCAGTTATAGTGATGGTTTTCATCTTCTTCTTTTATGCGCCATGTCCCGTCAGAACGTAGACGATCATGACTTTCCAAGTCTCTCTATCCCTGGTGGCTCTTAGCACACCTTCTGTTACCCTACCTAAAACCTGCTCTGCCATCCATTCGCTCAGGTCATTCAAATATAATATCCGCTGCTTACCCCAGTCTCTTTTTTCCTCTATCTGGCTTGTTAGTATCAGGTTCTCTAAGCCCTCCTTCTTCATTGCATGTCCCAAGAACTTCAGCTTTCACTTTCTGGTGCTCAGTATTAATTTAATTTTCGTTTTCATCCTTTTTAAAACCTCATTATTGCTCACAGGTTCGATCTATGATATCCGCAGCATCCTTCTGTAGAACCACATTTAGGTTGCTTCAAGTTTTTCGTTTAACTTTGATGATATTGTCCAGTATTCACTGCCATATTGAAGGACAGACATCACATAGTAATCCAGTACTCTCTTCATCGTTTCTAGTGAAATTTGCCTGTCTCTTGACCAGACGGCATTGCAATAGAGATGTTGACAGCCTCAGAAGATTTTGGCAGAGAGAAAATTACGGAAATAATAAATGGTTTTCTTCAGCTTTCCTAGAAACACTAGATTTAACTTTCTCATTAGTTGAGCGAGAAGAATAGAGACGGAAGATTAGAAAGACAGAGAAAGAGAGAAAGAGAAAAAAGATATTGGGGTTTAAAGAAAAGCAAATGCTTTATTTTATTTTATTTTAAATCGGTTTAACCTCGTGCAAGGCAATAAAGCCACTAAGACCCAATGAGTTACTGGGTGCGGGAGAATTAGAAACAAAGATTTACAATGAGCGGGAAGAGAAAAGAGTAATCAAGAGGACAGTAGATAGCGATTGAGACTGCATTTAAATTTTTGTGTATGAAGGGTAGCTGAAAATACGGAGCTGGAAGGGAGTTACACAAGCGGGAAGTGGGAGAAAACAAACTGTTAGTGTATAATTTATGGCTACATCTAGTCTGATCAACTGTAAATTGATATTTTGGCGCAAGTAGTGGATATCGGCTGGGAACTAGAAATCGGAGAGCCGAGTTCGAATTCCAGTTGAATTCATTGCAGTCACTTACGTGCAAATACCATTGGGAAAGGTATTAATCCGTCTCTTCCTTCCAGTTATGGGTTAAATAACAGGACAGACTGGGTTCTATAGCCTTGGCTGGCAACCAGTCTACCGCAGAAAGCAATGGCAACCTACTGCGGGATAATCTTCTGCCCAATCAGTCATGTCTCTTTCGAGACATGATCGCCCAAGCGTGTTTCACGTATGGCACTTAACTGACTGACTGATGGTACAGTACTTTCATTTAAAAAAATACTTACCATAGTGAAGAAAATCCGAATAATTATCATGAAAGTATTTCTAAAAAAGACAAAGAGGTAACCTTACGACGATGGGTAAGTAACTGTAGCGGAGCTGCCAGATCATGATCAATAATATTGCTGATTATTCTTTGGATTTTATGAAGGGGCCACGGACCATATGTGGTAGCAATATTCTAATCATAGACGAATAGTAGATTTACAAATGTCTAAGATAAATTCTAGAGACAAAAATTTCTTAGTAGCTTAACTAGCAATGGATTCAATATAGAGTTTGAATTCTTTTTTTAATATCTTATTTTTATATTTTTTTTATTATACATCTGGACTCACTACAAGTTTATGATGCTTACTAAGGGAAGAAAACATGATAAGTAAGAACAATTAATCAAACAGAATCAACAAAACGAATGAAAAACCTGCTACGAATCAATCAAGATAGGATGTTATCCCGAGTTTTAACACTGACGAGATTTTAAAAGCTCTTTGTAAATTTAACTCGTAAACAATTTTTGGTGGACTCGAGTAAGTCCTAAAGAAAAATAAGACACAATTTGAACAAATAAATATTAACGAACAAATTGATTATATAGTTTTAAAAAATGAGAAACGAAAAGAAATGTGATGAGTTCAAAGCAACCTTCAGTGTCTATAGCTGAGATATTTACATGCTGATGCCAGCGAAAAGAATACATTTTCGCTATGGACAGTCAGCGAGTAAGAAACTGCAACAAGAAAAAAAATCACCTACCTCAAAAAAATCGTGATTTCGCGTTTTGAGCGTGGCTTGCCGAAGAAAAATCACCAAAAGATTGTTAGCACAAAAAGAGATGTAATGAGTATATCAGAAGCTATGCTAATTTTCTTTCCTCCCTGTCTGGCGTGGCCATTCAGAAAAATCGATCGGTGAATAAAGGGCGCTTATTGGGAGAAATTTTTGTAGGGCACTTTGAGAGAAAAAAAGAACAATTTTTGAGCTTGGTGAGTGAAAGTGCAATTTTTGCTGTTGCGAGGAAAAGAAATATTTTTATGCCGTTTTTGTTCCTCCATCGCCAGCTGGACTGTTCACCTTAGATCTGTAACTGAACTTAGTGTTGCCACGGATTTTTTTTCTATTTCTATTACAGTGATGGATTATTTTAAATCTCGCGCCGCCTGTAATTATCGCCACCCGTGATAATCAGCAGGGGGTGGTCATCCAATAAATCATATATTGTCTCGTTAATATACGTTGCTTTCTTGTGTAATAGAATTGACTTTTTTATTTTATTTTATTTTATTTTATTTTATTTATTTATTTGGTTGTTAGCATCAGTCAGTTTAGGTGCCATACGTGATACACGCTTGGGCGATCATGTCTCGAAAGAGACATGACTGACTGGGCAGAACATTATCCCGCAGTAGGTTGCCATTGCTTTCTGCGGTAGACTGGTTGCCGACCAAGGCTATAGAACCCAATCTGTCCTGTTATTTAACCCATAACTGGAAGGAATAGACGGATTAATACCTTTCCCAAGGGTATTTGCGCGTAAGTGAATACAATGGATTCAGCTGGAATTTGAACTCGGCTCCCCGGTTTCTCGTTCCGAGCCGATATCCACTGTACCACAAGTTCGTTTTAAAACAGTTATACTCTCCCTTACTGTTTAATGATGTCTTCCGCATTACTAAACAATAATCCTACTTTCAGTAATTTTTTTTGTTTCTGTTTCCTTTCTTTAATTCCATATAATCGTTTTCCTCCTCATTTCAGTCCAGGTTTCTATCTGAAAACAATTTGAATATTTTTGCGGGTATCAAAAATTTTGATGTGATTTTAATGCTACTGTTGAAGGCGTAGGGAAATGGTTAATGTTTAATTGATTCGGTCTTGTGTTACTACATAACTCCATACAGCTTACAAGTTTTCTCCAGAATTATCAGAAAGTTATTTTCGTTATCATCATCAAAAGGTTGGTTTGCAGCAGAAGGTTGGAATATGTGAATTTGTGTGGAATAGTGTGGAAGAGTGGAAAAACAAAAAATATATATTTTACATTTTAAAATAGAAATTTATTAATGAAAAGGATGACATAAATTGTGGTAGAAATTAATGTTCAATGAGAAACAATTAATGAGTTAAAAGTATCAAGGGTTGTAGAAAATGTTAATAGTAGTAATTGGTTGGTAAGTGTTCATGCGTTTGTATGTATGTATAAGCGCTTGTTTGGTAGGAATGTCTTTGAATGGAGAAGAAGTAAAAGGAATCAGCACACGAGAAAGAAGGAGAAAGAGGATGAATGTGCTGGTCAACTTGAAGCTTTTGCCTTGTTACATTTTAGCTTGTCGTCTCTCCTGCTTCTATGTCTGGCCGACTAACGCTGATCGAAGCCATTTATATAGTCCTTTAGAATTTCGCACTGGATCGTGAAGTCTTTATGGTCTTACAAACCGCTCCCATTGGTCAGAAACCAATTTAACATCTACTTGCGAAATCCGGTTTTGACTTTTTCTTCAAGAATATGGCCAATTCTTTTTCTATTTGGTAAAAATCAGGATTTCACACGTCATTGTGAATTTTTGTAAAAGTGAAGAAGAAGGTTCATTTTAATTCTTAATTTCCTATCCACCACACTCGACTCGCAAACGATATTGGTGAACTCATATGAGTTCAGGTTATGCTGTGACACAATGCAGAGATCTTAAATAAATATTAACAAATGAATTGATCGGATATTTGACAAAAAGAAAAACAATGAGAAATCAAATTAAATGTGAAGATTTAAAAGCATCCCTTACTTTTTGTGGCTGAGGTATTTACATGTTGATGGGAGCGAAAAGAATACATCTTTTCGCTATGAAAAGCCACCAAGAAAGGGAGGGATTCTTTCACAACCTGCGCGGTTTTGTAATTTTCGTTGCGGGTGGGGGTAATACAAAATCTCGCTGCCAGTGATGTTCACCAATAGGGCGGTAATCCAACAATGCAGACGATTTGTAGGACGGTATATTTTGAAAGTCCATAACAAAAATGGAATCAAAAGATTAGTAAAAAAAACTCCGAAAGAAATAAACGATGCGTCCCAAAAAACAATCGAGATGGATTTAATTCAAAAGATCGCAAACATGGAATATTATGGCGGAAAATCAAGCAGGGAAAACGATAAGGAAAACAGACGATATTTCCATATTGGTTAAAGCGTTTGGAATTAGAAGGTACTTTCCGTCGCAAAATAAAAAATAAAACGAGAATATTGTGTTTAAAGTTTGTCGACTTTCGAAATGCTATAACTTTTCTCTAATTGAGATAAACCACTTCATTTTTTAAACGAAGTTAAAAACATCTTCTTTAACATACAAAAGCTTACAACGGAAAAGCCTTGTGGCATTTTGAAGAAAAACTTTATACGCGTACACTACGGCCATAGTTATTAGCCACCCTATGTTGTGCATATCGTGGTCTGAGCATGCAAGCAACGATGAGGTGTTGGAAATAATGGCAACAAAAAGGAAATTAATACTGAGCATCAGGAAGAGACAACTGAAGTTCCTGGGACATGCAATGAGGAAGGACAGCCTGGAGAACCTGATACTGACAGGACAGATAGAAGGAAAAAGAGACAGAGGAAGGCAGCGGATAACATATTTGCAGGGCCTGATCAGGTGACTGACGGAACAGGGATTGCGAGGTGTAACAAGAGCAAACATACTAAGAGCCACAAAAGATAGGGAGACGTGGAGAACCATGATCGCCTACGTCCTGAAGGGACGGGCACATAGAAGAAGAAGTTTTTAAAAAATGATATATTTCATACTGTTTTTAATGTTTATTGCCAAGTGGATAATTCTAAATGAAAATAGAATGGTTCTTTTGTTATTATTTTGCAAAATTTTATAAGGCAGCCAAGAATCCTTTACTTCGGCCAGTCAATAAGAAGAAGAGACTAGCATGGGGAAGAGAGCACAAAAACTGGCCACAAGAACAGTTCATTTGATGCACATTTTATTGTGCAGTATTAAAAAAGAACCATTATATTTTCATTTAGAATTATCCTCTTAGCAATAAATACTACAATTAGTATGCAATACATCATTTTTTAAAAACTGGGGTTGCCTAATAATTACGGCCGTTAGTGTATAACGCAAACTGAGCACCACCGCAGCGTAAATTTTGCTCAATAAAATAGTGACCACGTCGTCGTCCTGCGGCCTTAGCAGAGATAGAACTCACTACACCCCTCCAGTATTCCATGTGCATTTGGAACTCTGGCACAGTTTTATAGCCAAATACATAATCTTGTCAAATAGCTGAATACTTGATGCTTCGCCAGAGATACCAAGGGTGTTTTTATTGTGACACCAACACTGGATAGGTTGCCTCCAGGACCCATTCTGTTATTTAACCCTTAACTGGAGGGAAGTGACGGATTAATACGTTTCCCAAGGGTACCAGTGCTTAAGTGAATGCAGGGTACTCAACTGGAATTCGAACTCGGCTCACCGATTTCTCTTTCCAAACCGACATCCACTGCACCACAACGCACATTCGTCATTGAACGCTTACAGTGCCTGGACTTCCCCATGCGAGCACCCATCTTAGTACTGATCAGGATCACTTCGGTAATCGAACGAGAACCGGTGTATTCAACGTGATATGCCGTAAGCCAGATTAGTCGGTTAAGTGCCGTACGCGATAAATGTTTACGCCATCGTGTCTCTTTCGAATCATGACTAGCAGAACAGAAGATTTTCTCTCAGTAGGTTGCCATTACTTTCTGCGCTAGACTGGTTGCCAACCAATGCTATAGAACCCAATCTGTCCTGCTATTTGGGCCATAGCTGGAGGGAAAAACGACAGATTTTCTCAAGGGTATTTGCGTGGAAGTGAAGGCAACGTATTTAACTGGAATTCGAACTAGGCTCTTCAACTTCGAATTCTGAATTGAATTTAAAATGGGTCTAATGGCAAATATAAACTTGCACATAAACACACTAATGAAGTTTAAAGTATTTTAAACGGAAAATATTAATAACCTGACTTTGTTATTATGAAGGTAATCATTATACACCATTACTGTTTAGATAACAACCTTAATGAGTAGAAAAAATCGTAATGTTATAAAAAACATAAACAAATACGACCGGGATGTGGCGGATGGTACCTTCTACACCAAAATTTGGCATGAGCCTGCACAGTCAGGCAGGAGCGTATTCAACATCATTGTGAACTATAGGAATTTAGACCTTGTAGCGAGTACCTGATGATACAGTCGAGTTGCTTTCCAGATAAAGGAATGTTTGGGGAATACAGTGTTATGCTTAACTGATTTTCATATACATGGCGGAAAGTATCTTCTTGTACAAAGAGCCTCAATTGCAAAAAAAAAAATATTTGCATTTAAATGAAAACGAAACATTTTCTACAATAATTTCATTTATTTGTAAGACATAAAAGTTTTATTAAAATCCAACAACTATTTGATTTTTGCAAGAATTTCTAAATCAGTGTGTTTTTCATCGCAAAAAGATGCTGCAACTTCGTATATTAAATTATGTCCACCCAAGACACAAGAAAAAAATGTAACTAAAATTTTGGAAATTCTAAAAAGGATTAAAAAAATATAATTTAATAACCAAAATATCCTTTTATCTTTCCCCATAATAATAAGAAATTTCTTCTTTACATTTTGCTTCAATAATGGCAGTTGGATGAGTGACAAGAAAACTTGCCAAGGTTTTTAAAATGCCTAAAACCTAAATTATTTACAGGAAAAAATGTTTTTCGTACAGATTAGATTTTATAGAATTTCATAAAAGAATTTCTTTGCAGAATATAGTGCATTTTCCCTGTTGCTCGGCAGTGAAAGAGGCAAACTAACAGTGACACTATAGTGAACAAAGCAAGTTCTAGATTAAAAAATTTAAATGATAAGCACTAATTAGTTTTATTAGAAATAAACGAATTTTTTCGAATTTACAAACTTTGCTTAGCACACATAAAACTCGCGAAATTTCACACCTCGATGCGAAATGTTTTTCGGTCAATATAAAATTAGGAAACATCTAAAAACAAAACAGAAAGGCCAGAATCACATTCGGGAGTGAATTTTTAAATGACATTTTGAATCCCCACAAACGAAATAAAGGACAAAACAAGACGACTGTCGCCAGAGAGAAAAGAAGACGAGAGTAATTAACACGTTCCTCGACAAACATCAAGCTCTCGTTATTATTATTATTTTTATCTTTCTCCCTTACCTCCTTATTCTCATGATTCACCCGTCTGCCTTTTCTTATACTTGATAACCAGATGAAACCCTTTAAGACTGAGCAAATACTTCAAAGACATTCCTACTCTACTATAATGCTCATACATACATATGCACATACGTTCCTGTTTGTGTACACATAAACTCATTCTTGCAAGGACTACTACGAACGTTTTAACGACCTTGTATTAACCGAAAGACATTACTTTTATTTGTAAAAACTTTAATTGATTTATATGCATATAAATTTGTTGTTTCTATTTACAATTTGATCTTCTCATTTATTACCCCACTTACGGTGGGCTATCTAACAAACAAGGCCAAATCAAACTAATCTGTTTCAATACACATCCCCTTTACTATAACGGATAACCCATTATAAAACTGCGGAAAATGAAGAAGCTTAGTGCAGCACCAAGTTTGCGATGCAACATACTCGTGAATGACCTCAGCCTGCAGGAAAAGTACAAGGATAAAGTGAAAATCATATATGAGGGACAAACTGAAAACGGAAATGTCTTAAAAGAAGCATTAGGGACATCGGCCAACGACATCGTCCCGAAGAAAAACAGACATAGAAGGAATAATGGGTGGGACACAGATGAGATTCTCGATATGATGCAAAGGAGACGGAAAATATTGCCAAGACATGAAACCAAATACAGGAAACTACAAAAGGAAATAAAAAGCAAATGCAGCCGGGTGAAAGCGGAATGGTTCAACAACAAATGCGTATAAATAGAAAGCTTGAGCACGACCAATAAAGGAAACTCGCATAAAATACACAAAGGATCTTAACGTGATGTTCCAAAGAACGGAACACTTGTATTAGAAAAGGAGGAAATACTTCAGCAGTGGGAAGAATATATAAGAGAGAATTGAAGTAGATAGACTCAACTGGAGTAGATAGACTAAACTATCGCCCGGTTCACACTCCACCCACGTCTATTGAACAGGTGTAGAGGCCCATCCCTCGTTCCCTGTTTAGGATGTGGTTTCCGGCTTTCTCTTTTCCAATCTTCTCACTTTTCTTTTTTTGTTTTTGTTTATTTTTTCAGTTGGAGTAGATAGACTAAGCTATAGCCATGTTCACACTCCCCCCCACGTCTATTGAACAGGTGAAGAGGCTCATCCCTTGTTCCTTGTTTAGGATGTGGTTTCCGGCTTTCTCTTTTCCAGTCTTTTCACGCTTACGTAGCCCCCTGCACATCAGTGGCATTACCGCCTTGCTCAGGGTGATATGATTAAAAAAAATCTCTTCCACAAGAGAGGGCAACCGACAAAACACAAGAATACCAACCAACCGGAAATATTAAAATCCGAAGTGGAAACTGTACTGGTCAAACGGAATAGAAAAGAAAGCAACTGGACCAGCTGGTATTTTAACAGAAATTTTGGCAGCCTTAGACAACTTCGGTATAGACAAAATCACAGAAATTATAAATGAAATCTACAACAACGGCGAAATCCAGAAAGACCAAAGCAGATCGATTTTTCTAGCACTGCCCAAGAAGCCAGGCATAAACAAATGTAAACTCCACCAAATGATCAGCTTAATGAGTCGCGTAACAAAACTTATCATCCGAAATCTGATGAACAGAGCACGCAGCAGAATCAGACCAGTGCGGTTTCGTTAAGGACACTGAAACAAGGAACGTGATACTTATGCTTAGAGTGTTATCAGAAAGGGTAATAAACATGCAGAAGGACGTGTACCTGTGTTTCATCAACAAAATACGCCGCAAAGACCCGATAGAGACACTCAGCAACCTCGACATGTTCGGGAAAGACATTAGAGTAATAAAGAACCTTTAGTGGCAGCAAACTTCCTACATACGGGCAAGGAAACGAGTTCAATAGAAAAAAAATAATGGAAATAGGTATAAGACAAGGATGTGTATTCGCACTCAGCTCTGTCCTACCTACACAGCGAGACAATTCTGAAAGATCTAGAGTTTCTGCCAAGATTCATCATTGGTAGCCGCAATCCGAACACTGTAAGATACGCAAATGACAAAGTGCTGGTAGCAGATAAAGGAAAGAAACTACAAAACCTCTAACAGAAAGTAGTTACAGAAAGTGGAAAAAAAGAACTACATATCAACTACAAGAAAATTGAATGCATGGTAATCAGTAAAAAGAGAACTCCAAAATGCCATTTACAAGTTGGTGATACCAAAATCAAGCAGGTGCAGAAATTTAAATACCTGGGAAGTTTTCTAACAGGGGACAGAAAGTGCGATACGGAGATCCTAAGGCGCATTGGCATAGCCAAAGGTGCATTCCAAAAACTAAGCAGAGTATTAAGAGACAGGAAAATTTCACTAGAAGCAAATAAGAGAGTACTGGATTTTTATGTAATGTCTGTCCTTCAATATGGCAGTGAATGCGGGACAATGTCACCAAAGATGAAAGAAAGACTTGAAGCAAACAAAATGTGGTTCTTCAGGATGATGCTGCTGATGCCATGGACCGAAACAATGACGAGGTTTTGGGTGGGATGGACACAAAAATGAACCTGATAGTTAACATCAAGAAAAAACAGTTGTAACGAGGAAGGAGGGCTTGGAGAATCTGATGGTCACAGGACGGATAAAGGGTAAGAGAGACAAAGGAAAGCAATACACAACATACCTGATAGACTTGAGCAGATGGATGGTGAGGAGGGGGTTGAGTAGAATAACAGGACAAGGGGCATTAAGCGCAAGAAGGAATAGGGAGATGTGGAGGTCCATGATCGTCTACGTCCTACATGGCACATAGAAGAAGAATGAAAGAGAAATAAACAAAACACAAGGCTAGAGATAACTATTCAACAATTTTTATTTCTGGCTGAATAATAATATATAATAGTATAAAAATAGTGGTGTTTCTCAGTTAACAAAGTTCTTGGGTAGATTTTGGGAGAGATTTCCCTGCCGATTCCCATCGGAAGAACAGGAAATCTGAGTGTGAAAGTGTTAGGTCAGGCCTAGTCTTCTGCAGCAAGAGTTGTGTGTGCCCCTTTGATCTGTGTTCCAACTGAATCTATGATAGCCCTCCCACTCGACAACATCATAATTTTTATATAAAATACAAATTTTATTGTAACCTATGATGTGATGTAATGGATATCAGCTTGGAATGAGAAGTCAGAAAGCCAAATTTGAATTGCAGTCAAATTCATTTCATTCCCTCATACACTTATATCCTTGAGAAAGGTATTAATCCTTTTCTTTCTCCCACAGCTATGGGTTAAACCGCAGGACAAATTGAGTTCTATAGCCTTGTTTGTCAACTAGTCTACCCTACAAAGTAATGTCAACCTACTGCAAGAAAAACTTCTACCTAGTCAATCATGTCTCTTTCAAGACATGATCCCTAAAAGCATGTTTCACATGTGGCAATTAACTGAAGTATGTACAATAAAAGACCCTATGTAATAGAGCTGAACAATTCAACTAGAAAAACTGAATGTAAATACAATGTCTCTAAGTACAAATTAGAAACATTTCATAATAGATCATTCCAGCCTATGTAGAATAATGGATCACATGCAATATAGGGGAACAAATCAACTAGAAAAATTGAAAATAAATACAATTTTTTTTTTTTTTTTTTAATCATTTCACCCCGAGCAAGGCAGAAACGCCACTGATGTGCAGGGGGTTACATAAATGTAAAGAGATTAATTACAAAAGAGTGAGGAGTACAAGCTAGTTAGAAAGGAACAATAGAAAGCTGAGAAAGCAGGTGCAATGACAGGTACATGGGCGGAGAGAAAGGGAAGGTTATACAGGGGAGGGGAGAGAGCTAGACGCCAGTGGTTAGTAGGTGAGTATTAACTTTGCTTTTAAATTTCTGGAGGTCGTAGCCGTCAGGAAAGCAAGAATACGGGAGTGAGTTCCACAGGCGGGAAGTGCGAGAGAGGAAGCTGCAGGAGTAGAATTGTCATCTGCGTTTGGCTAACCTGACTGTGAATGGGTGGGACCCAGTTGCCAGTCTGGTTGAACGGGTAAACATCTGTTGAGGAGGCATCAGTGACTTAAGCTCATCCGAGCAGAAGCCATGAAAGTATTTATAGAAGAGACAGAGGGAGGCCACATTTCGACGATGGGAAAGTGGCTGCAGACGAGTCGCCAGATCAGTACCTATCACATTACAGACTCTCCTTTGGAGCTTGTCAAGAACACTGAGGAGAACGGCAGGGGCACCTGACCATAAATGGCAGCAGTACTTCATGCACGGACGGATGGTTGACTTGTATATATGCAGGATGGATTCAGGTGGAAAAAACATCCTGGATCGACATAGTGACCCAATCTTCTTAGCAGTAGATTTTGCTGTCTCTAAATACAAATTAGAGACATGTTTTTTTTTTTAATCATTTCACCCCGAGCAAGGCGGAAACGCCACTGATGTGCAGAGGGTTACATAAATGTAAAAAGATTAATTAGAAAAGAGTGAGGAGTACAAACTACTTAGAAAGGAACAACAGAAAGCTGAGAAAGCAGGTGCGATGACAGATACATAGGTGGAGAGAAAGGAAAGGTTATACAGGGGAGGGGAGAGAGTCCAGTGGTTAGTAGTGAGATTTTTTCTTATTAAAAAGTTGAATAATATAAACACGTTCAATATTACGGATAAAAAAAAATAATGAATTTTATATACTGTTATTTGAGCAAAACAAATTCATGTATTTGGGTGAAAAAAAGACCCCAGAATGACAAAATCTACAAGAATTTTTCATTCTTTAATAGTCAGTTGTGTTTAGTTTAATTTGTAATATATATAAATGTAGGTAGAAAAAAGCAAATTTTGATAACTTAGTAATGATCACTAAGCACTGCCCAGGGTTCTCAATCAAGCTAGCTCCCGCACAGTGAAGCTGTTTGGGTTTAGTATACACTGTCCCTGTACATGGAACACAACAACCAAGATGAAAGCTTGTACATTATCAACACAAGTCGGGTTACCTGGCTGAAAGAGTTGATGTTGAAAAACTTAAAACTTTTAATGAAGCCCAGAAGACATCACTGACGACTCATCTCAAAAAATGTTTGTTACAAACCAGATAAAGAAGTATTTGAAGTAGCGGAAATGTGGTTCTACAGAAGAATGCTGAGAATATTATGGAATAAAATATGTGAGCAATGACATAAAATTTAGAGAAAATGGAAACAAAAAAGATATTTATTCTTAACATTAGGAAGAGACAGCTGAAATTTCTTGGTCATGTAATGAGGAAAGAGGGCTTGGAAAATTTTACACTCACAGGACAGATTGAAGGTAAGTGACAGAAGAAACACACCGAGCAACTAAATGTGATAACATGATTTGGAGGAGATAACAAAAAGACAAATTTATTAAGAGGTGCAAAGGATAAGAAATTTTTAGGAGCAATAATCGCCCACGTCCTGAAGAGACACGGCACAGAGAAGAAATATTTATGTATAAGTTATAAGTTATGTATAACTTTTAAAAAATTAAAACAGTTTTTATTGTATAATGTTTTTCACAGCAAAATTGAAGAAAAATAATTGAAGGTGTTGATATGGTAGTAATCTCCAACCAAAAAGTATATAATTTCTACGCTCCTTTAGCCACAAGAGAGAAACTTTCTGGCCCTCCATCAACATGGCTGATGCTAGCCACCCACAAAGCAACACACTGCACATACGTGGCATCACTTTTTCAAGTAACCTGAACAAAAATGATTACATTGAACCTATAGCTGCATTTACTGCTAAAAATGGGTTAGAATGTTTTTCCCGTCAGAATCCATTTTGTACATTTATAAATCTACCATTTTTAAATTTTTGGAGACTGTAGCTATCAGGGAAGCAAGTATAGGAAAGGGAGTCCCACAGAGGTGAAATGTGGGAAAAGAAACAGAATAGAAGAGAAGTTACATTTAAGTATTTAAATCATGAAAGAGCATTGAATATGGTTGCCATATCCGGTCTGGTGCTGCTGTTATTCATCTCGAGGTTCTCGACAAAATCAGAAGAAGGATCTATAATATTATTGGTCCTGAGTTGGCATCCCAATTTCAGTCACTTCCTCACCAACGTGACGTGGCTTCCCTCTGTCTTTTCTAGAAATATTTTCATGGCAACTGCTCTGAGAAGCTTTCTTTTTCTGGTGCCCCGACCACATTAATTATCATGTGCTACTAGATTGGCATTTAGGTCACACTCTTTTATGATTTAAATATTTTAATGTAACTTCTCTTCTATTCTAATTGTTTCTTTTCTCACATTTCACCTCTGTGGAACTCCCTTTCCTATACTTGCTCTCCTGATAGATACAGTCTCTAAAAATTTAAATGCAATGTCAATTACCATCTTCTATCTTTTTGAATCCCATTCATCTTTAATCCTTTCTTTAATTTTCTCTCACTTTAACCCCCTGTACACTTATGGCATTCCTGCTTTACTTGGGGTGAAATAATTTTTTTAAATTTTACTTGATTTAAAGAAATGATTGATTACTCCATTTTTTTCTAGTGTTTTTGGTGTACAAATTTTACAAAGACTCTCACCAAAAATGTTTGAATTCTAGTTGAATTCCTTACATACCCTTAGGAAAGGTATTAATCCATCTCTTTCCTCCAGTTATGGGTTAAATAATAGAACAGATTGGGTTCTATAGCCTTGGTTGGCAACCATTCTAGTGCAGGAAGCAATGGCAACCTACTGCAGGATAACCTTCTGCCCAGTCAGTCTCTTTTGAGACATGATCACCCAAAGTGGGTATCACGTATGGCACTTAACTGACTGACTCCACAAAAAGTTAGTTTTAATAATATTTTATTTTTCATTTTTAGCAGAAGCTTTTCTTGCAGAGGATTTTCTTCTTAATTCGGTTTTTACATACTAAAATCTATTTAAAAATGCCATTATTTGGGACATAAAGTCCCAGTTCACACTCCATCCACGTCTATTGAACAGGTGAAGAGGCTCATCCCTTGTTCCCTCTCTAGGTTGTGGTTTCCGGCTTTCTCTTTTCCAATCTTTTCACTCTTACGTAGCTCCCTGCACATCAGTGGCTTTACCGCCTTGCTCAGGGTGATATGATTAAAAAAAATAAAAAAAAAAAAAAAATAACAGCAAATATTTTCTTTTTTTTTTTTTTTTTTTGATCATATCACCCCAAGCAAGGCAGTCCACTGCCACTATAGCGCAGGGAGTTACATAGAGCGATTGGGTATAGGAAATGTCAGAGGGAGGGTGATAGACGAGTTAGGAGGAGAGTGTTGGAGGGAATGTGTGCAAGTTAGTGTGTTAGGAGGTGTCTATTGACCTTCCATTTAAACTCCTGGAGGTTGTAGCCGTCGGGGAACTAATCATGTGGAAGAGAATTCCACAGGCGGGAAGTGCGAGAAAAGAAGCTGTTGGAGTAGAAATTGCAGTTACATTTCGTTGGTTTCACTGTAAAGGAGTGGGACCTAGTTGCCAATCTAGTATCTTGTGCAAATTCACATGTAGGGGGCACCAGTGATTTAAGTTCATCCAAGCAGAAGCCGTGAAAGTACTTATAGAAGAGGCACAGGGAAGTCACGTGATGCCGGTGAGAGAGTGACTGCAGGTGGTCAGCTAAGTCGGTATCGATCACATTACAGATTCACCGCTGTATTTTGTCAAGAAGCCTGAGGAGAATAGCAGGGGCACCCAACCAGATGTGCCAGCAGTATTCAATACACGGGTGGATGGCAGATTTATATATGTGCAGGATAGATTCAGGCTGAAAGAATTTCCAGGCCCTGCACAGAGAGCCAACTTTCTTAGCAGCGGATTTAGCAATGGATTCGACGTAGTCATTCCACTTGAGGTCTGCTGAGAGTGTCAGAAAATTAAATTTTTATAATTTTTGTTTCCTTTTCTTAAAAAGTATATTGAATTTTAGTTCAAATTACAATTAAAAATCATAAAATGAATGCAAATGTAATATTTTATACAACAAAATTAATAAAAAAAATGTAATCATCTTTTTATTAACTTTATAGAATAAAATATGTTTAACTTTTCACTTTTCTAAAAGTTATTAAAACAATATGAAGATTTGAAGTTTATTTTGCCAATAAAAATCATAAAATAGAAGCAAATGTAATATTTTATTCTACAAAATTAATTTTTAAGAAATAATTTAAGGCTGTGTATTGTGGGTAATGGATATCGGCTCGGAACAAGAAATCAGAGAACTACTTTCAAATTCCAGTTTAATTTGTTGCACTCACGTACATGCAAATATCTTTAGAAAAGGTATTAATCGACGTCTTCTTCATCCAGTTATGGGTTAAATAGTAGAACAGATTAGATTCTATAGCCTTGGCTGGAAACCAGTCTACCAGAGAAATTAATGGCAGCCTACTGCAGGAAAATATTCTACCCAGTCAGTCATGTCTCTTTCGGAAAATGGTTGCCAAAGCATGTATCATAACTGAATTTATTAAGAATTTTCCCCAAATTTCTGAAATGCAAACATTTTGAATTAGGCATAAAATGAATGTTAATATTCTTTAAGGATAAACTTCATTTTTGTTGCATAATCTGCATTTTTGTTCCTTTCAGATAAAAATTAGGTTGAATTTTGACCACAATTCATTTTCTGTCATGTAAATTTTTACACTGCAAAATTAATGAAAACAAACATTAGGTCTAGACAATGGCAATATGTATGCTCTAACCAAAAAATAAATAGAAGGGAAATATAACAATTAATTGAATAGATTAAAATTGTAGTGATTGGGGAAACATCCTCTTGGGAGTTTGTTCCATTTCATCAGTGAGAAAGGGGTTGTAAGGTAGGATATAATTTGTCACAAGCATGTCACAAGGATGTGCACATGCTTCTGAACTCTATCGAGAGTGGAAAGCAAAGAGTGGGCAATAACTGCCCATATATAGCAGCCGTACTCTATTTTCAGCCTGAATATTCTGCTTTCCTGCATGCCGGAAATTCTCTTCAGTCGTTCCTGTATTTAAGAATTGTGGTGAACCCTCGGACCCATCCAACTATCGCCCTATCAGTCTTCTACCGATATTCGGGAAAGTATTCGAGGCTATAATCAATGCTGAAATAGTTCATCATCTCACCGCCCACAAACTGTTCTCCGACAGGCAACATGGATTCCACTTCAACAGGTCCACGGGCAACCTGCTAACAACTGTAACGGAGTACATGCTACAGGCCCTTGATGAGTCTGACAAGGCTCACGCAGTTGCTCTGGACATCTCCAAGGGTTTTGACAGGGTTTGGCACTCTGGCCTCCTATGCAAACTACGCGGTTATGGTATTACCGGTCGCCTGCTTGACCTAATCCAATCTTTCTTAAATAACCGCAAAATGAAGGTCGTTCTGAATGGGCGTGCCTCTTCGTCCTACAGCACAAATGCTGGTGTCCCACAGGGCTCTATCCTGGGCCCAACACTCTTCCTTATTTTCATAAACGACCTCCCAGATGAGATCAAGTCCCAAGTAGGCATCTACGCAGATGACACTACAATATACTCCCGCTCCAGTAAGAAACCTGTCGTGGCGGACAGACATAATCTCGCTGCTGACCTTGAGCGGGATCTACACTCTGTTGTGAACTGGGGCAAGAAGTGGCTTGTCAACTTCAATTCATCTAAGACCAAGCTGTTGTCTGTCAAACATTACAGGCAACCTCTTCTGCCTCCCATAAGCATGGACCAAATAATTCTCCCTGAGAGTAATACACTATGCCTCCTCGGACTTACCCTGTCCTCAGACCTCAAATGGAAACACTATATTGAATCCATAGCAAAACTACTGCTCAGAAGATTGGGTCACAATGTCGATCCAGGATGTTTTTTCCATCTGAATCCATCCTGCATATATACAAGTCAACCATCCGTCCGTGCATGAAGTACTGCTGCCATTTATGGTCAGGTGCCCCTGCCGTTCTCCTCAGTGTTCTTGACAAGCTCCAAAGGAGAGTCTGTAATGTGATAGGTACTTATCTGGCGACTCGACTGCAGCTACTTCCCCATCGTTGAAATGTGGCCTCCCTTTCTCTCTTCTATAAATACTTTCATGGCTTCTGCTCGGATGAGCTTAAGTCACTGATGCCTCCTCAACAGGTGTTTACTCATGCAATCAGACTGGCAACTGGGTCCCACCCATTCACAGTCAGGTTAGCCAAATGCAGACAACAATTCTACTCCTGCAGCTTCCTCTCTCGCACTTCCCGCCTGTGGAACTCGCTCCCGTATTCTTGCTTTCCTGACGGCTACAACCTCCAGAAATTTAAATGCAAAGTCAATACTCATCTACTAACCACTGGACTCTAGCTCTCTCCCCTCCCCCGTATAACCTTCCCTTTCTCTCCACCTATGTATCTGTCATCGCACCTGCTTTCTCAGCTTTCTGTTGTTCCTTTCTAACTAGTTTGTACTCCTCACTTTTTTCTAATTAATCTTTTTACATTTATGTAAACATCAGTGGCGTTTCCGCCTTGCTCGGGGTGAATTGATTAAAAAAAAAAAAATATGGACTGTGGGTGATTTTCTACAATATAAGTGGCATTGTGGGTCTAAGCAATGATGGTTAAATCTGGTTGAACCAAGGAATGTAGTTCATCTGAACATTTTCTATGGAAGTAGCAACAGTGCAGTGAGAAACTCACCACATTCCATCTGTTAGAAAAATGTTTGAGTCAGGGAAAATAATTCTTTTCAAACAAGGATTTGGGGATGCTCGAATGTTAATATTCTCTAAGGATAAACTTCATTTTTTTTTTTGCATAATCTGTATTTCGGTTCTTTACATATAAAAATTAAGTTTAATTTTAATACCAATTCATATACTGTAATGTAACCTTTACACTGTAAAATTAAAAATAAACAGGTCTAGACAATGGCAATATGTATATTCTAACCAAAAAAATGAAATGGAAGGAAATACAATGATTAACTCTAGCCTTGAACAATCTAAGATTGTATTGATTGTGTAAAAAACATTCTCTCTATTGTGATGCAACATTTTATACTAAATTAAAATAAAAACACTTTGAAGGTTTAGATAATATCTTCCAACTAATCAATGGACAATTTTAGTTAATATTAAGAAATTATGATCATATACAAGAAAATCTTTAATTTTTAACAGATTTTTATTCCAAATACATGCTTCCTTAATTTTGTTTTCACACTGCAAATTTATTACAAATGCCATTATTTGTCACATATGCAAATGTAAACAATGTGGTACTGATAGCAAACACAGAAAGGAAACTACAAGACCTCCTACAGAAGGTAACTGAAGAAAATGGAAAGAAAAGACTACAAATAAACTAGAATAAAAGTGAATGCTTGGTCATTAGTAAAAAGAGGAACCAAAAATACCAACTACAGGTAGGGGATATTAAAATCAAGCAGGTACAGAAATTTGAATACCTGGGAAGTGTTCTAACAGAAGACAAAAAGTGTAGCATTGAAATTCAAAGGCAAATCAGCATGGACAAGGAAACATTCCAGAAGGTGAGTAGAGTATTGAGAGACAGAGAAATTTTGCTAGAAACAAGGAAGAGAGTTCAGGATTGTTATGTAATGTCTGTTCATCAATATGGCAGCGAATGCTGAACATTCCCTCAAAGATGAACGAGAGATTTTAAGCTACCAAAAATATGGTTCTACAGAAAGATGCTGAGGATACGACAAACCAGACATGTGATCTATCTATCTATCTATCTTCATGTAGTCACACCAATGCCGAATAACTGAACAGAATATAATAATATTAGTGTGTCTAAATCATTCCAGAAGGTGAGTAGAGTATTGAGAGACAGGGAAATTTTGCTAGAAACAAGGAAGAGAGTTCAGGATTGTTATGTAATGTCTGTTCATCAATACGGCAGCGAATGCTGAACATTCCCTCAAAGATGAACGAGAGATTTTAAGCTACCAAAAATATGGTTCTACAGAAAGATGCTGAGGATATGACAAACCAGACATGTGATCTATCTATCTATCTATCTTCATGTAGTCACACCAATGCCGAATAACTGAACAGAATATAATAATATTAGTGTGTCTAAATCATTCCAGAAGGTGAGTAGAGTATTGAGAGACAGGGAAATTTTGCTAGAAACAAAGAATGAGAGTACAGTATTGTTATGTGATGTCTGTTCATCAATATGGCAGTCAATGCTGAACAATCCCCTCAAAGAAGAAGAATAGACTTGAAGCAACCGAAATACGGTTCTACAGAAAGATGCTGAGAATACCATAGACAGAACATGTTAGTTATGATGAGATTTTGGAAAGGATGGAAATGAAGAGAAAACTAAAAGTAAACAACAAAAAAAGACAGCTAAATTTCCTGGGACATATAATGAAGAAAAAGGGTTTGGAGAACCTGACACTCACAGGTCAGATAGAAGGAAAGAGACAGGGGAAAGCAGTACATATTATATTCGACAGCTTCAGTGGATGGCAGGACAGAGTTTGAGTGAGGTAACAAGAGAAGGCATGCTAAGAGCTATTAGGGATAGGGAGATGTGGAGGGCCAAGATCGCCTATGTCCTGAAGAGATACCGCACAAAGAAGAAGAATGACAAATGTTTGCAATATGGTATTGTTATTCATACCAACTAAATATAATGATGATACAAATTTATTATAAAAAATTTGTTTTTCATCTTTAAAAAGTATTCTTTTTTTTCTAAATGCATATTGAATTTTAGTTGAGTTAACCCTTTAAAAGTATAAAATTGAAAAAAAATGAAATATTTTTATACAATAAAATTAATAAACAGTTAATTTATTGAGAATTTTGTTTATATTTAACAAATCTACCATTCGTCTGTGTGTTAAATATTACTGTCATCTGTGTGTTAAATATTACTGTCATCTGTGTGTTAAATATTACTGTCATCTGTGTGTTAAATATTACTGTCACCTGTGTGTTAAATATTACTGTCATCTGTGTGTTAAATATTACTGTCATCTGTGTGTTAAATATTACTGTCATCTGTGTGTTAAATATTACTGTCATATCTGGTCTGGTGGACCCACTCTACATTTTGAGATTCTCGACTCAATCCAAACGATACGTAATGTAATAGATCCTGATCAGGCATCTCAATTTCAGTCACTTTCTTGCCACCATGACATGGCTTTTCTACAAATATTTTCGTATCAAATACACTGACAAGTTTTTTTTTTCCGTGATGTCCCAACTACATGAATTTAAGTGTCTACTTGATTGGCATTTGGTCCCACCCTTTTACTATTGAAATAGTTCAATGCAACCACCACTTCTACTCCAACAGTCTTTTTTCTCACACATCCTGTTTGTAGAACTCACTTCTATTTGCTTTCTTCCCTGATAAATACAATCTTCAAACATTTAAAAGCATCATTAGCCGCTATCTTCTGTCTACTTGAATCCCATTCATCTTTTGTCCTTCCCCAAATCCTCCCTATACTCAGTTTTCTCTTTCACTTTCCTTAATAGCAACTCCCTGTGAACTAGTGTCGTTTGTGCCTTGCGGTGAAATGATTAAAGAAAACTAACAAAATGTAATTACATTTCTGTCAATTTTTTTAGAATTCAGATATTTTTAACTAGGCCTCCAGTTCTGTCCTTTAGTTGCACAGTAAGTAGACCTGTAGTATGAAACACCATGGCTTCTACTCAAGAGATGGACAATAAAGATATTTTCATGATGTGCAAAATGTCAATATCAGAACATGAATCAGTAAAGTAAAATCAATCCTCTTAGAAATGGGAAAATTCTTTTGAGATTTCTACTGGTGCCAATCATTCTCCCTAACATGATCAATAGAGTCTCATCTTCTATAGTAACTTCATCAATTATTCTCTCCTCGTTTTCTTGAGATGGCTGGGACAGAAATATAGCAACTAATTTTTTTTTCTGTAAAACTACTTCTATTTTCATAGCAAGCAATTTAGAGTCTTCAAGAGGCTGAGTAGATTTCTTACGTCATGAAAGCCAATACAGATTCTTCAAACTTTTAAGTATTAACATTTCTTTATAAAAGTCAATATAGAGTTTTTAAGAAGTTGATCTGATATATATATATCAGTATGCAGTGGAGTGTCTTACTGATGTTGGATAGTCATTTCTTTTTAACAAAAATAAAAGAGCCTTCAAGATTGTGACTGGTCATATCTTCATAAGAAAGGGAGTCTTTAAGATTCTCATTAATCATATCTTCTTAAGAGAGGGAGTTTTCCATATTTTGATTAGTCATATCTTCATTTGAAAGAGAGTCTCCCAGAGTTTGATTAATTATATCTTCATGGGGGAGAGAGTCTTCTTCAATGGTCATATATTCATAAAAATGGGTGTCTTCAAGATTTTGATTGGTCATATCACCATAAGTGAGGGATCCTTCCAGATTTTGATCGGCCATATCCTCATAAGAAAGAGCTTTTTTTCTGATTTTGATTATTCATATTTTCTTAAGAGAGAGAGTTTTCCAGATTTTGATTAGTCATATGTTCAATTGAGAGAGAGTCTTCTACATTTTGATTAGTCATATCTTCATGAGAGAGGCAGTCTTCAAGATTTTGATTAATGATATTAATAAGTAAGGGAGCCTTCCAGAATCTGATTTGTCATATCCCCATAAGTGAGGGAGCCTTCCAGACTTTGATTAGTCATATCTTCAGAATAGAGAAAGATTCTTCTTGGCTTTGTTTAGTGATATCTTCATTAGAAAGAGTCTTTCAGATTTTGATTAATCATTTATTCATTGGAAAGAGAGTCTACCAGATTTTCATTCATCATATGTTCATTGGAAACAGAGTATTCCAGATTTTCATTCATCATATGTTCATTGGAAAGTGAGTTTTCCAGATTTTCATTCATCATATGTTCATTGGAAAGTGAGTTTTCCAGATTTTCATTCATCATATGTTCATTGGAAAGAGAGTTTTCCAGATTTTCATACATCATATGTTCATTGGAAAGAGAGTTTTCTAGATTTTCATTCATCATATGTTCATTGGAAAGTGAGTTTTCCAGATTTTCATTCATCATATGTTCATTGGAAACAGAGTCTTCCAGATGTTAATTCATCATATGTTCCTTGGAAAGAGAGTCTTCCAGATTATCATTCATCATATGTTCATTAAAAATAGAGTTTTCCAGATTTTCATTCATCATATGTTCATTGGAAAGAGAATCTTCCAGATTTCATTCATCATATGTTCATTGGAAAGAGAGTTTTCCAGATTTTCATACATCATATGTTCATTGGAAAGAGAGTCTTCCAGATTATCATTCATCATATGTTCATTGGAAAGTGAGTTTCCAGATTTTCATTCATCATATGTTCATTGGAAAGAGAATCTTCCAGATTTTCATTCATCATATGTTCATTGGAAAGTGAGTTTTCCAGATTTTCATACATAATATGTTCATTGGAAATTGATTTTTCCAGATTTCATTCATCATATGTTCATTGGAAACAGAGTCTTCCAGATTTTAATTCATCATATGTTCCTTGGAAAGAGAGTCTTCCAGATTTTCATTCACCATATGTTCATTGGAAAGAGAGTTTTCCAGATTTTCATACATCACATGTTCATTGGAAAGAGAGTCTTCCAGATTATCATTCATCATATGTTCATTGGAAAGTGAGTTTTCCAGATTTTCATTCATCATATGTTCATTGGAATGAGAATCTTCCAGATTTCATTCATCATATGTTCATTGGAAAGTGAGTTTTCCAGATTTTCATTCATCATATGTTCATTGGAAAGAGAATCTTCCAGATTTCATTCATCATATGTTCATTGGAAAGTGAGTTTTCCAGAATTTCATACATCATATGTTCATTGGAAAGAGAATCTTCCAGATTTTCATTAATCATATGTTCATTGGAAAGTGAGTTTTCCAGATTTTCATACATAATATGTTCATTGGAAATTGATTTTTCCAGATTTCATTCATCATATGTTCATTGGAAACAGAGTCTTCCAGATTTTAATTCATCATATGTTCCTTGGAAAGAGAGTCTTCCAGATTTTCATTCACCATATGTTCATTGGAAAGAGAGTTTTCCAGATTTTCATACATCATATGTTCATTGGAAAGAGAGTCTTCCAGATTATCATTCATCATATGTTCATTGGAAAGTGAGTTTTCCAGATTTTCATTCATCATATGTTCATTGGAAAGAGAATCTTCCAGATTTTCATTCATCATATGTTCCTTGGAAAGAGAGTCTTCCAGATTTTCATTCATCATATGTTCATTGGAAAGAGAGTTTTCCAGATTTTCATACATCATATGTTCATTTGAAAGAGAGTCTTCCAGATTTTCATTCATCATATGTTCATTGGAAAGTGAGTTTTCCAGATTTTCATTCATCATATGTTCATTGGAAAGTGAGTTTTCCAGATTTTCATACATCATATGTTCATTAGAAAGTGAGTTTTCCAGATTTTCATTCATCATATGTTCCTTGGAAAGAGAGTCTTCCAGATTTCATTCATCATATGTTCATTGGAAAGAGTCTTTCAGATTTTCATTCATAATATGTTCATTAGAAAAAGAGTTTTCCAGATTTTCATTCATCATATGTTCATTAGAGAAAGAGTCTTCCAGATATTGATTTGTCATTTATTCATTGGGAAGAGAGTCATTCATATGTTGATTAGTCAAATGTTCATTGCGAAGAGAGTCATCCATATTTTGATTTGTCAAATGTTCATTGGGAAGAGAGTCATCCATATGTTGATTAGTCAAATGTTCATTGGGAAGAGAGTCATCCATATTTTGATTTGTCAAATGTTCATTGGGAAGAGAGTCATCCATATTTTGATTAGTCAAATGTTCATTGGGAAGAGAGTCATCCATATTTTGATTTGTCAAATGTTCATTGCGAAGAGAGTCATCCATATTTTGATTTGTCAAATGTTCATTGGGAAGAGAGTCATCCATATGTTGATTAGTCAAATGATCATTGGGAAGAGAGTCATCCATATTTTGATTTGTCAAATGTTCATTGGGAAGAGAGTCATCCATATGTTGATTTGTCAAATGTTCATTGGGAAGAGAGTCATCCATATTTTGATTATTCAAATGTTCATTGGGAAGAGAGTCATCCATATTTTGATTTGTCAAATGTTCATTGGGAAGAGAGTCATCCATATGTTGATTAGTCAAATGTTCATTGGGAAGAGAGTCATCCATATTTTGATTTGTCAAATGTTCATTGGGAAGAGAGTCATCCATATTTTGATTAGTCAAATGTTCATTGGGAAGAGAGTCATCCATATGTTGATTAGTCAAATGTTCCTTGGGAAGAGAGTCATCCATATTTTGATTTGTCAAATGTTCATTGGGAAGAGAGTCATCCATATGTTGATTAGTCAAATGTTCATTGGGAAGAGAGTCATCCATATTTTGATTTGTCAAATGTTCATTGGGAAGAGAGTCATCCATATGTTGATTTGTCAAATGTTCATTGGGAAGAGAGTCATCCATATTTTGATTATTCAAATGTTCATTGGGAATAGAGTCATCCATATTTTGATTTGTCAAATGTTCATTGGGAAGAGAGTCATCCATATTTTGATTTGTCAAATGTTCATTGGGAAGAGAGTCATCCATATTTTGATTAGTCAAATGTTCATTGGGAAGATAGTCATCCATATTTTGATTTGTCAAATGTTCATTGGGAAGAGAGTTATCCATATGTTGATTAGTCAAATGTTCATTGGGAAGAGAGTCATCCATATTTTGATTTGTCAAATGTTCATTGGGAAGAGAGTCATCCATATGTTGATTAGTCAAATGTTCATTGGGAAGAGAGTCATCCATATGTTGATTAGTCAAATGTTCATTGGGAAGAGAGTCATCCATATCTTGATTAGTCAAATGTTCATTGGGAAGAGAGTCATCCATATTTTGATTTGTCAAATGTTCATTGGGAAGAGAGTCATCCATATTTTGATTTGTCAAATGTTCATTGGGAAGAGAGTCATCCATATGTTGATTTGTCAAATGTTCATTGGGAAGAGAGTCATCCATATTTTGATTATTCAAATGTTCATTGGGAAGAGAGTCATCCATATTTTGATTTGTCAAATGTTCATTGGGAAGAGAGTCATCCATATGTTGATTAGTCAAATGTTCATTGGGAAGAGAGTCATCCATATTTTGATTTGTCAAATGTTCATTGGGAAGAGAGTCATCCATATTTTGATTAGTCAAATGTTCATTGGGAAGAGAGTCATCCATATGTTGATTAGTCAAATGTTCCTTGGGAAGAGAGTCATCCATATTTTGATTTGTCAAATGTTCATTGGGAAGAGAGTCATCCATATGTTGATTAGTCAAATGTTCATTGGGAAGAGAGTCATCCATATTTTGATTTGTCAAATGTTCATTGGGAAGAGAGTCATCCATATGTTGATTTGTCAAATGTTCATTGGGAAGAGAGTCATCCATATTTTGATTATTCAAATGTTCATTGGGAAGAGAGTCATCCATATTTTGATTTGTCAAATGTTCATTGGGAAGAGAGTCATCCATATTTTGATTTGTCAAATGTTCATTGGGAAGAGAGTCATCCATATTTTGATTAGTCAAATGTTCATTGGGAAGATAGTCATCCATATTTTGATTTGTCAAATGTTCATTGGGAAGAGAGTCATCCATATGTTGATTAGTCAAATGTTCATTGGGAAGAGAGTCATCCATATTTTGATTTGTCAAATGTTCATTGGGAAGAGAGTCATCCATATGTTGATTAGTCAAATGTTCATTGGGAAGAGAGTCATCCATATGTTGATTAGTCAAATGTTCATTGGGAAGAGAGTCATCCATATGTTGATTTGTCAAATGTTCATTGGGAAGAGAGTCATCCATATTTTGTTGATTTAAATTCAAATTGGGTTCATTCCATGGGAAGTTAGGGAAGTCATCCATTTTTTGATTTTTCAAATGTTCATTGGGAAGAGAGTCATCCATATTTTGATTTGTCAAATGTTCATTGGGAAGAGAGTCATCCATATTTTGATTTGTCAAATGTTCATTGGGAAGAGAGTCATCCATATTTTGATTAGTCAAATGTTCATTGGGAAGAGAGTCATCCATATGTTGATTAGTCAAATGTTCCTTGGGAAGAGAGTCATCCATATTTTGATTTGTCAAATGTTCATTGGGAAGAGAGTCATCCATATGTTGATTAGTCAAATGTTCATTGGGAAGAGAGTCATCCATATTTTGATTTGTCAAATGTTCATTGGGAAGAGAGTCATCCATATGTTGATTAGTCAAATGTTCATTGGGAAGAGAGTCATCCATATGTTGATTAGTCAAATGTTCATTGGGAAGAGAGTCATCCATATGTTGATTAGTCAAATGTTCATTGGGAAGAGAGTCATCCATATGTTGATTTGTCAAATGTTCATTGGGAAGAGAGTCATCCATATTTTGATTATTCAAATGTTCATTGGGAAGAGAGTCATCCATATTTTGATTTGTCAAATGTTCATTGGGAAGAGAGTCATCCATATTTTGATTAGTCAAATGTTCATTGGGAAGAGAGTCATCCATATGTTGATTTGTCAAATGTTCATTGGGAAGAGAGTCATCCATATTTTGATTAGTCAAATGTTCATTGGGAAGCGAGTCATCCATATTTTGATTAGTCAAATGTTCATTGGGAAGAGAGTCATCCATGTTTTGATTATTCAAATGTTCATTGGGAAGAGAATCATCCATATTTTGCTTAGTCAAATGTTCATTGGGAAGAGAGTCATCCATATGTTGATTAGTCAAATGTTCATTGGGAAGAGAGTCATCCATATGTTGATTAGTCAAATGTTCATTGGGAAGAGAGTCATCCATATGTTGATTTGTCAAATGTTCATTGGGAAGAGAGTCATCCATATGTTGATTTGTCAAATGTTCATTGGGAAGAGAGTCATTCATGTGTTGATTAGTCAAATATTCATTGGGAAGAGAGTCATCCATATTTTGATTAGTCAAATGTTCATTGGGAAGAGAGTCATCCATATTTTGATTTGTCAAATGTTCATTGGGAAGAGAGTCATCCATATGTTGATTAGTCAAATGTTCATTGGGAAGAGAGTCATCCATATTTTGATTTGTCAAATGTTCATTGGGAAGAGAGTCATCCATATGTTGATTTGTCAAATGTTCATTGGGAAGAGAGTCATCCATATTTTGATTATTCAAATGTTCATTGGGAAGAGAGTCATCCATATTTTGATTAGTCAAATGTTCATTGGGAAGAGAGTCATCCATATTTTGATTAGTCAAATGTTCATTGGGAAGAGAGTCATCCATATTTTGATTTGTCAAATGTTCATTGGGAAGAGAGTCATCCATATGTTGATTAGTCAAATGTTCATTGGGAAGAGAGTCATCCATATTTTGATTTGTCAAATGTTCATTGGGAAGAGAGTCATCCATATTTTGATTAGTCAAATGTTCATTGGGAAGAGAGTCATCCATATTTTGATTATTCAAATGTTCATTGGGAAGAGAGTCATCCATATTTTGATTAGTCAAATGTTCATTGGGAAGAGAGTCATCCATATTTTGATTAGTCAAATGTTCATTGGGAAGAGAGTCATCCATATTTTGATTAGTCAAATGTTCATTGGGAAGAGAGTCATCCATATTTTGATTTGTCAAATGTTCATTGGGAAGAGAGTCATCCATATGTTGATTAGTCAAATGTTCATTGGGAAGAGAGTCATCCATATTTGATTTGTCAAATGTTCATTGGGAAGAGAGTCATCCATATGTTGATTAGTCAAATGTTCATTGGGAAGAGAGTCATCCATATTTTGATTAGTCAAATGTTCATTGGGAAGAGAGTCATCCATATGTTGATTTGTCAAATGTTCATTGGGAAGAGAGTCATCCATATTTTGATTAGTCAAATGTTCATTGGGAAGAGAGTCATCCATATTTTGATTAGTCAAATGTTCATTGGGAAGAGAGTCATCCATATTTTGATTTGTCAAATGTTCATTGGGAAGAGAGTCATCCATATGTTGATTAGTCAAATGTTCATTGGGAAGAGAGTCGTCCATATTTTGATTTGTCAAATGTTCATTGGGAAGAGAGTCATCCGTATGTTGATTAGTCAAATGTTCATTGGGAAGAGAGTCATCCATATTTTGATTTGTCAAATGTTCATTGGGAAGAGAGTCATCCATATGTTGATTAGTCAAATGTTCATTGGGAAGAGAGTCATCCATATTTTGATTTGTCAAATGTTCATTGGGAAGAGAATCATACATATGTTGATTAGTCAAATGTTCATTGGGAAGAGAGTCATCCATATTTTGATTTGTCAAATGTTCATTGGGAAGAGAGTCATCCATATGTTGATTAGTCAAATGTTCATTGCGAAGAGAGTCATCCATATTTTGATTTGTCAAATGTTCATTGGGCGAAGAGAGTCATCCATATGTTGATTAGTCAAATGTTCATTGGGAAGAGAGTCATCCATATTTTGATTAGTCAAATGTTCATTGGGAAGAGAGTCATCCATATTTTGATTTGTCAAATGTTCATTGGGAAGAGAGTCATCCATATGTTGATTAGTCAAATGTTCATTGGGAAGAGAGTCATCCATATTTTGATTTGTCAAATGTTCATTGGGAAGAGAGTCATCCATATGTTGATTAGTCAAATGTTCATTGGGAAGAGAGTCATCCATATTTTGATTTGTCAAATGTTCATTGGGAAGAGAGTCATCCATATGTTGATTAGTCAAATGTTCATTGGGAAGAGAGTCATCCATATTTTGATTAGTCAATTGTGCATTGGGAAGAGAGTCATCCATATTTTGATTTGTCAAATGTTCATTGGGAAGAGAGTCATCCATATTTTGATTAGTCAAATGTTCATTGGGAAGAGAGTCATCCATATGTTGATTTGTCAAATGTTCATTGGGAAGAGAGTCATCCATATTTTGATTAGTCAAATGTTCATTGGGAAGAGAGTCATCCATATTTTGATTTGTCAAATGTTCATTGGGAAGAGAGTCATCCATATTTTGATTAGTCAAATGTTCATTGGGAAGAGAGTCATCCATATGTTGATTTGTCAAATGTTCCTTGGGAAGAGAGTCATCCATATTTTGATTAGTCAAATGTTCATTGGGAAGCGAGTCATCCATATTTTGATTAGTCAAATGTTCATTGGGAAGAGAGTCATCCATGTTTTGATTATTCAAATGGTCATTGGGAAGAGAGTCATCCATATTTTGCTTAGTCAAATGTTCATTGGGAAGAGAGTCATCCATATGTTGATTAGTCAAATGTTCATTGGGAAGAGAGTCAACCATATGTTGATTAGTCAAATGTTCATTGGGAAGAGAGTCATCCATATTTTGATTAGTCAAATGTTCATTGGGAAGAGAGTCATCCATATGTTGATTTGTCAAATGTTCATTGGGAAGAGAGTCATCCATATGTTGATTTGTCAAATGTTCATTGGGAAGAGAGTCATTCATATGTTGATTAGTCAAATGTTCATTGGGAAGAGAGTCATCCATATTTTGATTAGTCAAATGTTCATTGGGAAGAGAGTCATCCATATTTTGATTTGTCAAATGTTCATTGGGAAGAGAGTCATCCATATGTTGATTTGCCAAATGTTCATTGGGAAGAGAGTCATCCATATTTTGATTTGTCAAATGTTCATTGGGAAGAGAGTCATCCATATGTTGATTTGTCAAATGTTCATTGGGAAGAGAGTCATCCATATTTTGATTATTCAAATGTTCATTGGGAAGAGAGTCATCCATACTTTGATTAGTCAAATGTTCATTGGGAAGAGAGTCATCCATATTTTGATTAGTCAAATGTTCATTGGGAAGAGAGTCATCCATATTTTGATTTGTCAAATGTTCATTGGGAAGAGAGTCATCCATATGTTGATTAGTCAAATGTTCATTGGGAAGAGAGTCATCCATATTTTGATTTGTCAAATGTTCATTGGGAAGAGCATCATCCATATGTTGATTAGTCAAATGTTCATTGGGAAGAGAGTCATCCATATTTTGATTAGTCAAATGTTCATTGGGAAGAGAGTCATCCATATTTTGATTTGTCAAATGTTCATTGGGAAGAGAGTCATCCATATTTTGATTAGTCAAATGTTCATTGGGAAGAGAGTCATCCATATGTTGATTTGTCAAATGTTCATTGGGAAGAGAGTCATCCATATTTTGATTAGTCAAATGTTCATTGGGAAGAGAGTCATCCATATTTTGATTTGTCAAATGTTCATTGGGAAGAGAGTCATCCATATTTTGATTAGTCAAATGTTCATTGGGAAGAGAGTCATCCATATGTTGATTTGTCAAATGTTCATTGGGAAGAGAGTCATCCATATATTGATTAGTCAAATGTTCATTGGGAAGCGAGTCATCCATATTTTGATTAGTCAAATGTTCATTGGGAAGAGAGTCATCCATATTTTGATTTGTCAAATGTTCATTGGGAAGAGAATCATCCATATTTTGCTTAGTCAAATGTTCATTGGGAAGAGAGTCATCCATATGTTGATTAGTCAAATGTTCATTGGGAAGAGAGTCATCCATATGTTGATTAGTCAAATGTTCATTGGGAAGAGAGTCATCCATATTTTGATTAGTCAAATGTTCATTGGGAAGAGAGTCATCCATATTTTGATTAGTCAAATGTTCATTGGGAAGAGAGTCATCCATATGTTGATTTGTCAAATGTTCATTGGGAAGAGAGTCATCCATATTTTGATTAGTCAAATGTTCATTGGGAAGCGAGTCATCCATATTTTGATTAGTCAAATGTTCATTGGGAAGAGAGTCATCCATGTTTTGATTATTCAAATGGTCATTGGGAAGAGAGTCATCCATATTTTGCTTAGTCAAATGTTCATTGGGAAGAGAGTCATCCATATGTTGATTAGTCAAATGTTCATTGGGAAGAGAGTCATCCATATGTTGATTAGTCAAATGTTCATTGGGAAGAGAGTCATCCATATTTTGATTAGTCAAATGTTCGTTGGGAAGAGAGTCATCCATATGTTGATTTGTCAAATGTTCATTGGGAAGAGAGTCATCCATATGTTGATTTGTCAAATGTTCATTGGGAAGAGAGTCATTCATGTGTTGATTAGTCAAATGTTCATTGGGAAGAGAGTCATCCATATTTTGATTAGTCAAATGTTCATTGGGAAGAGAGTCATCCATATTTTGATTTGTCAAATGTTCATTGGGAAGAGAGTCATCCATATGTTGATTAGTCAAATGTTCATTGGGAAGAGAGTCATCCATATTTTGATTTGTCAAATGTTCATTGGGAAGAGTCATCCATATGTTGATTTTGTCAAATGTTCATTGGGAAGAGAGTCATCCATATTTTGATTATTCAAACGTTCATTGGGAAGAGAGTCATCCATATTTTGATTAGTCAAATGTTCATTGGGAAGAGAGTCATCCATATTTTGATTAGTCAAATGTTCATTGGGAAGAGAGTCATCCATATTTTGATTTGTCAAATGTCTATTGGGAAGAGAGTCATCCATATGTTGATTAGTCAAAT
Source organism: Ascarosepion bandense (assembly GCA_037127315.1). NCBI lineage: Eukaryota > Metazoa > Mollusca > Cephalopoda > Sepiida > Sepiidae > Ascarosepion > Ascarosepion bandense. Next base: position 2,369,529 of record JBBBDQ010002153.1, on the reverse strand, counting down.
GTTCATTGGGAAGAGAGTCATCCATATTTTGATTTGTCAAATGTTCATTGGGAAGAGAGTCATCCATATGTTGATTAGTCAAATGTTCATTGGGAAGAGAGTCATCCATATTTTGATTATTCAAATGTTCATTGGGAAGAGAGTCATCCATATTTTGATTAGTCAAATGTTCATTGGGAAGAGAGTCATCCATATTTTCTTGATTTGTCAAATGTTCATTGGGAAGAGAGTCATCCATATTTTGATTAGTCAAATGTTCATTGGGAAGAGAGTCATCCATATGTTGATTTGTCAAATGTTCATTGGGAAGAGAGTCATCCATATTTTGATTAGTCAAATGTTCATTGGGAAGAGAGAGTCATCCATATTTTGATTTGTCAAATGTTCATTGGGAAGAGAGTCATCCATATTTTGATTAGTCAAATGTTCATTGGGAAGAGAGTCATCCATATGTTGATTTGTCAAATGTTCATTGGGAAGAGAGTCATCCATATTTTGATTAGTCAAATGTTCATTGGGAAGCTTGTGTCATCCATATTTTGATTAGTCAAATGTTCATTGGGAAGAGAGTCATCCATGTTTTGATTATTCAAATGTTCATTGGGAAGAGAATCATCCATATTTTGCTTAGTCAAATGTTCATTGGGAAGAGAGTCATCCATATGTTGATTAGTCAAATGTTCATTGGGAAGAGAGTCATCCATATGTTGATTAGTCAAATGTTCATTGGGAAGAGAGTCATCCATATTTTGATTAGTCAAATGTTCATTGGGAAGAGAGTCATCCATATGTTGATTTGTCAAATGTTCATTGGGAAGAGAGTCATCCATATGTTGATTTGTCAAATGTTCATTGGGAAGAGAGTCATTCATGTGTTGATTAGTCAAATGTTCATTGGGAAGAGAGTCATCCATATTTTGATTAGTCAAATGTTCATTGGGAAGAGAGTCATCCATATTTTGATTTGTCAAATGTTCATTGGGAAGAGAGTCATCCATATGTTGATTAGTCAAATGTTCATTGGGAAGAGAGTCATCCATATTTTGATTTGTCAAATGTTCATTGGGAAGAGAGTCATCCATATGTTGATTTGTCAAATGTTCATTGGGAAGAGAGTCATCCATATTTTGATTATTCAAACGTTCATTGGGAAGAGAGTCATCCATATTTTGATTAGTCAAATGTTCATTGGGAAGAGAGTCATCCATATTTTGATTAGTCAAATGTTCATTGGGAAGAGAGTCATCCATATTTTGATTTGTCAAATGTTCATTGGGAAGAGAGTCATCCATATGTTGATTAGTCAAATGTTCATTGGGAAGAGAGTCATCCATATTTTGATTTGTCAAATGTTCATTGGGAAGAGAGTCATCCATATGTTGATTAGTCAAATGTTCATTGGGAAGAGAGTCATCCATATTTTGATTATTCAAATGTTCATTGGGAAGAGAGTCATCCATATTTTGATTAGTCAAATGTTCATTGGGAAGAGAGTCATCCATATTTTGATTAGTCAAATGTTCATTGGGAAGAGAGTCATCCATATTTTGATTTGTCAAATGTTCATTGGGAAGAGAGTCATCCATATGTTGATTTGTCAAATGTTCATTGGGAAGAGAGTCATCCATATTTTGATTATTCAAATGTTCATTGGGAAGAGAGTCATCCATATTTTGATTAGTCAAATGTTCATTGGGAAGAGAGTCATCCATATGTTGATTTGTCAAATGTTCATTGGGAAGAGAGTCATCCATATTTTGATTTGTCAAATGTTCATTGGGAAGAGCGTCATCCATATGTTGATTTGTCAAATGTTCATTGGGAAGAGAGTCATTCATATGTTGATTAGTCAAATGTTCATTGGGAAGAGAGTCATTCATATGTTGATTAGTCAAATGTTCATTGGGAAGAGAGTCATCCATATGTTGATTAGTCAAATGTTCATTGGGAAGAGAGTCATCCATATGTTGATTAGTCAAATGTTCATTGGGAAGAGAGTCATCCATATGTTGATTTGTCAAATGTTCATTGGGAAGAGAGTCATCCATATTTTGATTATTCAAATGTTCATTGGGAAGAGAGTCATCCATATTTTGATTAGTCAAATGTTCATTGGGAAGAGAGTCATCCATATTTTGATTAGTCAAATGTTCATTGGGAAGAGAGTCATCCATATTTTGATTTGTCAAATGTTCATTGGGAAGAGAGTCATCCATATGTTGATTAGTCAAATGTTCATTGGGAAGAGAGTCATCCATATTTTGATTTGTCAAATGTTCATTGGGAAGAGCATCATCCATATGTTGATTAGTCAAATGTTCATTGGGAAGAGAGTCATCCATATTTTGATTAGTCAAATGTTCATTGGGAAGAGAGTCATCCATATTTTGATTTGTCAAATGTTCATTGGGAAGAGAGTCATCCATATTTTGATTAGTCAAATGTTCATTGGGAAGAGAGTCATCCATATGTTGATTTGTCAAATGTTCATTGGGAAGCGAGTCATCCATATTTAGATTAGTCAAATGTTCATTGGGAAGAGAGTCATCCATGTTTTGATTATTCAAATGTTCATTGGGAAGAGAATCATCCATATTTTGCTTATCAAATGTTCATTGGGAAGAGAGTCATCCATATGTTGATTAGTCAAATGTTCATTGGGAAGAGAGTCATCCATATGTTGATTAGTCAAATGTTCATTGGGAAGAGAGTCATCCATATTTTGATTAGTCAAATGTTCATTGGCAAGAGAGTCATCCATATGTTGATTTGTCAAATGTTCATTGGGAAGAGAGTCATCCATATTTTGATTAGTCAAATGTTCATTGGGAAGAGAGTCATCCATATTTTGATTTGTCAAATGTTCATTGGGAAGAGAGTCATCCATATGTTGATTAGTCAAATGTTCATTGGGAAGAGAGTCATCCATATTTTGATTTGTCAAATGTTCATTGGGAAGAGAGTCATCCATATGTTGATTTGTCAAATGTTCATTGGGAAGAGAGTCATCCATATTTTGATTATTCAAATGTTCATTGGGAAGAGAGTCATCCATATTTTGATTAGTCAAATGTTCATTGGGAAGAGAGTCATCCATATTTTGATTAGTCAAATGTTCATTGTAAAGAGAGTCATCCATATTGATTTGTCAAATGTTCATTGGGAAGAGTCATCCATATGTTGATTAGTCAAATGTTCATTGGGAAGAGAGTCATCCATATTTTGATTTGTCAAATGTTCATTGGGAAGAGAGTCATCCATATGTTGATTAGTCAAATGTTCATTGGGAAGAGAGTCATCCATATTTTGATTATTCAAATGTTCATTGGGAAGAGAGCTATCCATATTTTGATTAGTCAAATGTTCATTGGGAAGAGAGTCATCCATATTTTGTTAGTCAAATGTTCATTGGCAAGAGAGTCATCCATATTTTGATTTGTCAAATGTTCATTGGGAAGAGAGTCATCCATATGTTGATTTGTCAAATGTTCATTGGGAATGAGAGTCATCCATATTTTGATTATTCAAATGTTCATTGGGAAGAGAGTCATCCATATTTTGATTAGTCAAATGTTCATTGGGAAGAGAGTCATCCATATGTTGATTTGTCAAATGTTCATTGGGAAGAGAGTCATCCATATTTTGATTTGTCAAATGTTCATTGGGAAGAGCGTCATCCATATGTTGATTTGTCAAATGTTCATTTGGAAGAGAGTCATTCATATGTTGATTAGTCAAATGTTCATTGGGAAGAGAGTCATTCATATGTTGATTAGTCAAATGTTCATTGGGAAGAGAGTCATCCATATTTTGATTTGTCAAATGTTCATTGGGAAGAGAGTCATCCATATGTTGATTTGTCAAATGTCTATTGGGAAGAGAGTCATTCATATGTTGATTAGTCAAATGTTCATTGGGAAGAGAGTCATTCATATGTTGACTAGTCAAATGTTCATTGGGAAGAGAGTCATTCATATGTTGATTTGTTAAATGTTCATTGGGAAGAGAGTCATTCATATGTTGATTAGTCAAATGTTCATTGGGAAGAGAGTCATTCATATGTTGATTAGTCAAATGTTCATTGGGAAGAGCGTCATCCATATGTTGATTTGTCAAATGTTCATTGGGAAGAGAGTCATTCATATGTTGATTAGTCAAATGTTCATTGGGAAGAGAGTCATCCATATGTTGATTTGTCAAATGTTCATTGGGAAGAGAGTCATTCATATGTTGATTAGTCAAATGTTCATTGGGAAGAGAGTCATTCATATGTTGATTTGTCAAATGTTCATTGGGAAGAGAGTCATCCATATGTTGATTTGTCAAATGTTCATTGGGAAGAGAGTCATTCATATGTTGATTAGTCAAATGTTCATTGGGAAGAGCGTCATCCATATGTTGATTTGTCAAATGTTCATTGGGAAGAGAGTCATTCATATGTTGATTAGTCAAATGTTCATTGGGAAGAGAGTCATCCATATGTTGATTTGTCAAATGTTCATTGGGAAGAGAGTCATTCATATGTTGATTTGTCAAATGTTCATTGGGAAGAGAGTCATTCATATGTTGATTTGTCAAATGTTCATTGGGAAGAGAGTCATTCATATGTTGATTAGTCAAATGTTCATTGGAAGAGCGTCATCCATATGTTGATTTGTCAAATGTTCATTGGGAAGAGAGTCATTCATATGTTGATTTGTCAAATATTCATTGGGAAGAGAGTCATCCATATGTTGATTTGTCAAATGTTCATTGGGAAGAGAGTCATTCATATGTTGATTAGTCAAATGTTCATTGGGAAGAGCATCATCCATATGTTGATTTGTCAAATGTTCATTGGGAAGAGAGTCATCCATATGTTGATTTGTCAAATGTTCATTGGGAAGAGAGTCATTCATATGTTGATTAGTCAAATGTTCATTGGGAAGAGCGTCATCCATATGTTGATTTGTCAAATGTTCATTGGGAAGAGAGTCATTCATATGTTGATTTGTCAAATGTTCATTGGGAAGAGAGTCATCCATATGTAGATTTGTCAAATGTTCATTGGGAAGAGAGTCATTCATATGTTGATTAGTCAAATGTTCATTGGGAAGATCATCATCCATATGTTGATTTGTCAAATGTTCATTGGGAAGAGAGTCATCCATATTTTGATTAGTCAAATGTTCATTGGCAAGAGAGTCATCCATATTTTGATTCTTAAGTCAAATGTTCATTGGGAAGAGAGTCATCCATATGTTGATTTGTCAAATGTTCATTGGGAAGAGAGTCATCCATATTTTGATTATTCAAATGTTCATTGGGAAGAGAGCTATCCATATTTTGATTGGTCAAATGTTCATTGGGAAGAGAGTCATCCATATGTTGATTTGTCAAATGTTCATTGGGAAGAGAGTCATCCATATTTTGATTTGTCAAATGTTCATTGGGAAGAGCGCTCATCCATATGTTGATTTGTCAAATGTTCATTGGGAAGAGAGTCATTCATATGTTGATTAGTCAAATGTTCATTGGGAAGAGAGTCATTCATATGTTGATTAGTCAAATGTTCATTGGGAAGAGAGTCATCCATATTTTGATTTGTCAAATGTTCTCATTGGGAAGAGAGTCATCCATATGTTGATTTGTCAAATGTTCATTGGAAGAGAGTCATTCATATATTGATTAGTCAAATGTTCATTGGGAAGAGAGTCATTCATATGTTGATTAGTCACTGTTCATTGGGAAGAGAGTCATTCATATGTTGATTTGTTAAATGTTCATTGGGAAGAGAGTCATTCATATGTTGATTAGTCAAATGTTCATTGGGAAGAGAGTCATTCATATGTTGATTAGTCAAATGTTCATTGGGAAGAGCGTCATCCATATGTTGATTTGTCAAATGTTCATTGGGAAGAGAGTCATTCATATGTTGATTAGTCAAATGTTCATTGGGAAGAGAGTCATCCATATGTTGATTTGTCAAATGTTCATTGGGAAGAGAGTCATTCATATGCTGATTAGTCAAATGTTCATTGGGAAGAGAGTCATTCATATGATGATTTGTCAAATGTTCATTGGGAAGAGACTAACCATATGTTGATTTGTCAAATGTTCATTGGGAAGAGAGTTTTCCATTCATATGTTGATTAGTCAAATGTTCATTGGGAAGAGCGTCATCCATATGTTGATTTGTCAAATGTTCATTGGGAAGAGAGTCATTCATATGTTGATTAGTCAAATGTTCATTGGGAAGAGAGTCATCCATATGTTGATTTGTCAAATGTTCTATTGGGAAGAGAGTCATTCATATGTTGATTTGTCAAATGTTCATTGGGAAGAGAGTCATTCATATGTTGATTTGTCAAATGTTCATTGGGAAGAGAGTCATTCATATGTTGATTAGTCAAATGTTCATTGAAGAGCGTCATCCATATGTTGATTTGTCAAATGTTCATTGGGAAGAGAGTCATTCATATGTTGATTTGTCAAATGTTCATTGGGAAGAGAGTCATCCATATGTTGATTTGTCAAATGTTCATTGGGAAGAGAGTCATTCATATGTTGATTAGTCAAATGTTCATTGGGAAGAGCATCATCCATATGTTGATTTGTCAAATGTTCATTGGGAAGAGAGTCATCCATATGTTGATTTGTCAAATGTCTATTGGGAAGAGAGTCATTCATATGTTGATTAGTCAAATGTTCATTGGGAAGAGCGGTCATCCATATGTTGATTTGTCAAATGTTCATTGGGAAGAGAGTCATTCATATGTTGATTTGTCAAATGTTCATTGGGAAGAGAGTCATCCATATGTTGATTTGTCAAATGTCTATTGGGAAGAGAGTCATTCATGTATGTTGATTAGTCAAATGTTCATTGGGAAGAGCATCATCCACATGTTGATTTGTCAAATGTTCATTGGGAAGAGAGTCATCCATATGTTGATTTGTCAAATGTTCATTGGGAAGAGAGTCATTCATATGTTGATTAGTCAAATGTTCATTGGGAAGAGAGTCATTCATATGTTGATTAGTCAAATGTTCATTGGGAAGAGAGTCATCCATATGTTGATTTGTCAAATGTTCATTGGGAAGAGAGTCATTCATATGTTGATTTGTCAAATGTTCATTGGGAAGAGAGTCATTCATATGTTGATTTGTCAAATGTTCATTGGGAAGAGAGTCATTCATATGTTGATTAGTCAAATGTTCATTGGGAAGAGCGTCATCCATATGTTGATTTGTCAAATGTTCATTGGGAAGAGAGTCATTCATATGTTGATTTGTCAAATGTTCATTGGGAAGAGAGTCATCCATATGTTGATTTGTCAAATGTCTATTGGGAAGAGTGTCATTCATATGTTGATTAGTCAAATGTTCATTGGGAAGAGCGTCATCCATGTTGATTTGTCAAATGTTCATTGGGAAGAGAGTCATTCATATGTTGATTAGTCAAATGTTCATTGGGAAGAGAGTCATCCATATGTTGATTTGTCAAATGTTCATTGGGAAGAGAGTCATTCATATGTTGATTAGTCAAATGTTCATTGGGAAGAGAGTCATTCATATATTGATTAGTCAAATGTTCATTGGGAAGAGAGTCATTCATATGTTGATTAGTCAAATGTTCATTGGGAAGAGAGTCATCCATATATTGATTTGTCAAATGTTCATTGGGAAGAGAGCCATTCATATGTTGATTAGTCAAATGTTCATTGGGAAGAGAGTCATTCATATGTTGATTAGTCAAATGTTCATTGGGAAGAGAGTCATTCATATGTTGATTTGTCAAATGTTCCTTGGGAAGAGAGTCATCCATATTTTGATTTGTCAAATGTTCATTGGGAAGAGAGTCATTCATATATTGATTAGTCAAATGTTCATTGGGAAGAGAGTCATTCATATGTTGATTAGTCAAATGTTCATTGGGAAGAGAGTCATTCATATGTTGATTAGCCAAATGTTCATTGGGAAGAGAGTCATCCATATATTGATTAGTCAAATGTCCATTGGGAAGAGAGTCATTCATATGTTGATTAGTCAAATGTTCATTGGGAAGAGAGTCATCCATATTTTGATTTGTCAAATGTTCATTGGGAAGAGAGTCATCCATATTTTGATTAGTCAAATGTTCATTGGGAAGAGAGTCATCCATATGTTGATTAGTCAAATGTTCATTGGGGAAGAGAGTCATCCATATTTTGATTTGTCAAATGTTCATTGGGAAGAGAGTCATCCATATTTTGATTAGTCAAATGATCATTGGGAAGAGAGTCATCCATATTTTGATTTGTCAAATGTTCATTGGGAAGAGAGTCATCCATATGTTGATTAGTCAAATGTTCATTGGAAAGAGAGTCATCCATATTTTGATTTGTCAAATGTTCATTGGGAAGAGAGTCATCCATATGTTGATTAGTCAAATGTTCATTGGGAAGAGAGTCATCCATATTTTGATTTGTCAAATGTTCATTGGGAAGAGAGTCATCCATATTTTGATTAGTCAAATGTTCATTGGGAAGAGAGTCATCCATATTTTGATTAGTCAAATGTTCATTGGGAAGAGAGTCATCCATATGTTGATTAGTCAAATGTTCATTGGGAAGAGAGTCATCCATATTTTGATTTGTCAAATGTTCATTGGGAAGAGAGAGTCATCCATATGTTGATTTGTCAAATGTTCATTAGGAAGAGAGTCATCCATATTTTGATTATTCAAATGTTCATTGGGAAGAGAGTCATCCATATTTTGATTAGTCAAATGTTCATTGGGAAGAGAGTCATCCATATTTTGATTTGTCAAATGTTCATTGGGAAGAGAGTCATCCATATGTTGATTAGTCAAATGTTCATTGGGAAGAGAGTCATCCATATTTTGATTTGTCAAATGTTCATTGGGAAGAGAGCCATTCATATGTTGATTAGTCAAATGTCTATTGGGAAGAGAGTCATCCATATTTTGATTAGTCAAATGTTCATTGGGAAGAGAGTCATTCATATGTTGATTTGTCAAATGTTCATTGGGAAGAGAGTCATTCATATGTTGATTAGTCAAATGTTCATTGGGAAGAGAGTCATCCATATGTTGATTAGTCAAATGTTCATTGGGAAGAGAGTCATCCATATTTTGATTAGTCAAATGTTCATTGGGAAGAGAGTCATCCATATGTTGATTAGTCAAATGTCTATTGGGAAGAGAGCCATTCATATGTTGATTAGTCAAATGTTCATTGGGAAGAGCGTCATCCATATGTTGATTTGTCAAATGTTCATTGGGAAGAGAGTCATTCATATGTTGATTAGTCAAATGTTCATTGGGAAGCGAGTCATCCATATGCTGATTAGTCAAATGTTCATTGGGAAGAGTCATCCATATGTTGATTAGTCAAATGTTCATTGGGAAGAGAGCTATCTATATGTTGATTAGTCAAATGTTCATTGGGAAGAGCGTCATCCATATGTTGATTTGTCAAATGTTCATTGGGAAGAGAGTCATTCATATGTTGATTAGTCAAATGTTCATTGGGAAGAGAGTCATTCATATGTTGATTAGTCAAATGTTCATTGGGAAGAGAGTCATTCATATATTGATTAGTCAAATGTTCATTGGGAAGAGCGTCATCCATATGTTGATTTGTCAAATGTTCATTGGGAAGAGAATCATCCATATTTTGATTTGTCAAATGTTCATTGGGAAGAGAGTCATCCATATGTTGATTAGTCAAATGTTCATTGGGAAGAGAGTCATCCATATTTTGATTTGTCAAATGTTCATTGGGAAGAGCGTCATCCATATGTTGATTTGTCAAATGTTCATTGGGAAGAGAGCCATTCATATGTTGATTAGTCAAATGTTCATTGGGAAGAGAGTCATCCATATGTTGATTTGTCAAATGTTCATTGGGAAGAGAGTCATTCATATGTTGATTAGTCAAATGTTCATTGGGAAGAGAGTCATCCATATATTGATTAGTCAAATGTTCATTGGGAAGAGACATCCATATGTTGATTAGTCAAATGTTCATTGGGAAGAGAGTCATTCATATGTTGATTTGTCAAATGTTCATTGGGAAGAGTCATCCATATGTTGATTTGTCAAATGTTCATTGGGAAGAGAGTCATCCATATGTTGATTAGTCAAATGTTCATTGGGAAGAGAGTCATCCATATATTGATTAGTCAAATGTTCATTGGGAAGAGACATCCATATGTTGATTAGTCAAATGTTCATTGGGAAGAGAGTCATTCATATGTTGATTAGTCAAATATTCATTGGGAAGAGAGTCATCCATATTTTGATTTGTCAAATGTTCATTGGGAAGAGAGTCATCCATATTTTGATTAGTCAAATGTTCATTGGGAAGAGAGTCATCCATATTTTGATTAGTCAAATGTTCATTGGGAAGAGAGTCATCCATATGTTGATTAGTCAAATGTTCATTGGGAAGAGAGTCATCCATATTTTGATTTGTCAAATGTTCATTGGGAAGAGAGTCATCCATATGTTGATTTGTCAAATGTTCATTGGGAAGAGAGTCATGCATATTTTGATTTGTTAAATGTTCATTGGGAAGAGAGTCATCCATATGTTGATTAGTCAAATGTTCATTGGGAAGAGAGCCATTCATATGTTGATTAGTCAAATGTTCATTGGGAAGAGAGTCATCCATATTTTGATTTGTCAAATGTTCATTGGGAAGAGAGTCATCCATATGTTGATTAGTCAAATGTTCTTTGGGAAGAGAGTCATCCATATTTTGATTTGTCAAATGTTCATTGGGAAGAGAGTCATCCATATGTTGATTAGTCAAATGTTCATTGGGAAGAGAGCCATTCATATGTTGATTAGTCAAATGTTCATTGGGAAGAGAGTCATCCATATGTTGATTTGTCAAATGTTCATTGGGAAGAGAGTCATTCATATGTTGATTAGTCAAATGTTCATTGGGAAGAGAGTCATCCATATGTTGATTAGTCAAATGTTCATTGGGAAGAGAGTCATCCATATTTTGATTAGTCAAATGTTCATTGGGAAGAGAGTCATCCATATGTTGATTAGTCAAATGTTCATTGGGAAGAGAGCCATTCATATGTTGATTAGTCAAATGTTCATTGGGAAGAGCGTCATCCATATGTTGATTTGTCAAATGTTCATTGGGAAGAGAGTCATTCATATGTTGATTAGTCAAATGTTCATTGGGAAGAGAGTCATTCATATGTTGATTAGTCAAATGTTCATTGGGAAGAGAGTCATTCATATATTGATTAGTCAAATGTTCATTGGGAAGAGCGTCATCCATATGTTGATTTGTCAAATGTTCATTGGGAAGAGAATCATCCATATTTTGATTTGTCAAATGTTCATTGGGAAGAGATCCATCCATATGTTGATTAGTCAAATGTTCATTGGGAAGAGAGTCATCGATATTTTGATTTGTCAAATGTTCATTGGGAAGAGCGTCATCCATATGTTGATTTGTCAAATGTTCATTGGGAAGAGAGCCATTCATATGTTGATTAGTCAAATGTTCATTGGGAAGAGAGTCATCCATATGTTGATTTGTCAAATGTTCATTGGGAAGAGAGTCATTCATATGTTGATTAGTCAAATGTTCATTGGGAAGAGAGTCATCCATATATTGATTAGTCAAATGTTCATTGGGAAGAGAGACATCCATATGTTGATTAGTCAAATGTTCATTGGGAAGAGAGTCATTCATATGTTGATTTGTCAAATGTTCATTGGGAAGAGAGTCATCCATATGTTGATTTGTCAAATGTTCATTGGGAAGAGAGTCATCCATATGTTGATTAGTCAAATGTTCATTGGGAAGAGAGTCATCCATATATTGATTAGTCAAATGTTCATTGGGAAGAGAGACATCCATATGTTGATTAGTCAAATGTTCATTGGGAAGAGAGTCATTCATATGTTGATTAGTCAAATGTTCATTGGGAAGAGAGTCATCCATATTTTGATTTGTCAAATGTTCATTGGGAAGAGAGTCATCCATATTTTGATTAGTCAAATGTTCATTGGGAAGAGAGTCATCCATATTTTGATTAGTCAAATGTTCATTGGGAAGAGAGTCATCCATATGTTGATTAGTCAAATGTTCATTGGGAAGAGAGTCATCCATATTTTGATTTGTCAAATGTTCATTGGGAAGAGAGTCATCCATATGTTGATTTGTCAAATGTTCATTGGGAAGAGAGTCATCCATATTTTGATTTGTTAAATGTTCATTGGGAAGAGAGTCATCCATATGTTGATTAGTCAAATGTTCATTGGGAAGAGAGCCATTCATATGTTGATTAGTCAAATGTTCATTGGGAAGAGAGTCATCCATATGTTGATTAGTCAAATGTTCATTGGGAAGAGAGTCATCCATATTTTGATTTGTCAAATGTTCATTGGGAAGAGAGTCATCCATATGTTGATTAGTCAAATGTTCATTGGGAAGAGAGTCATCCATATTTTGATTTGTCAAATGTTCATTGGGAAGAGAGTCATCCATATGTTGATTAGTCAAATGTTCATTGGGAAGAGAGTCATCCATATTTTGATTTGTCAAATGTTCATTGGGAAGAGAGTTATCCATATGTTGATTTGTCAAATGTTCATTAGGAAGAGAGTCATCCATATTTTGATTATTCAAATGTTCATTGGGAAGAGAGTCATCCATATTTTGATTAGTCAAATGTTCATTGGGAAGAGAGTCATCCATATTTTGATTTGTCAAATGTTCATTGGGAAGAGAGTCATCCATATGTTGATTAGTCAAATGTTCATTGGGAAGAGAGCCATTCATATGTTGATTAGTCAAATGTTCATTGGGAAGAGAGTCATCCATATTTTGATTAGTCAAATGTTCATTGGGAAGAGAGTCATCCATATTTTGATTAGTCAAATGTTCATTGGGAAGAGAGTCATCCATGTTTTGATTATTCAAATGTTCATTGGGAAGAGAGTCATCCATATTTTGCTTAGTCAAATGTTCATTGGGAAGAGAGTCATCCATATTTTGATTTGTCAAATGTTCATTGGGAAGAGAGTCATCCATATTTTGATTAGTCAAATGTTCATTGGGAAGAGAGTCATCCATATGTTGATTTGTCAAATGTTCATTGGGAAGAGAGTCATTCATGTGTTGATTAGTCAAATGTTCATTGGGAAGAGAGTCATCCATATTTTGAATAGCCAAATGTTCATTGGGAAGAGCGTCATCCATATGTTGATTAGTCATATATTAATAAAAGAGGAAACAATGGAAATGTTAACCCAAACATATTTCAGCTGCTAAACATAACTCTTGTAGCAATAAGAAAAATGTTGAATTAAAAACCCATTTTAAAAGTGATTAATTACATTTCAGGTATAAAAAGTGAAACTCGTAGAATGTCCCAATGAGAAGTATGCTTTTCCAAAGTAGATAATTAAGGATTGTCTTATTATTGCTACTGCATGGTCAAATTGGTAACAGCATGCATCAGCTATAGAAGATGGGAAGACGGTGAATGCAGTTCAGATTAATGTTGCAGGCATATTTTTCTTACTCAAATTATGATTGATTAATATCAGTTTCAGGATGTGCGTTGTGATGCAAGGATGTGTGTTGTGGTGCACTGGATATCGGCTCGGAAAGAGAAATCAGGGAGCTGAGTTCAAATTCCAGCTGAATTCATTGCATTCACTTATGCACAAATACCCTTGGGAAAGGTATTAATCCATCTATTCCTTCCAGTTATGGATTAAATAACAGGACAGATTGGGTTCTATAGCCTTGGTTGGCAACCAGTCTACCGCAGAAAGCAATGGCAACCTACTGCGGGATAATCTTCTTCCCACTCAGTTACGTCTCTTTTGAGACATGATCGCCAAAGCATGTTTCACATATGGCACTTAACTGACTGAATATCAGTTTCACTGTTTAAAAAAAACCCAGGGTTGTCAATACATGTACCCACTAAAAGTAACGTTTATAATAAGAAGAAAAATGTTTGAATAATAATAATAATAATAACAATGAAAAAGTTAATACATACACAAAAAATATAGTACATACTTAATAAATGTATATGCACAAAAATATACATGTGTGTGTGTGTGTGTGTGTGTGTGTGTGCGCAAATGTATATGCATTACTTTAAATGTTATTATAAGGGATTGTTTGTATTTGATATTCATGTGTGCATTGCGGTGAAGTAGATATCAGCTCAGAAAGAGAAATTGGAGAGTCGGGTTCAAATTCCAGCTGAATTCATTGCATTGGGAAAGGTATTAATCTGTTGCTTTTCCCTCCATCTATGAATTAGGTAACAGGGTAGATTGGGTTATATAGCCTTGGTTGGCAATTAGTCTACTGCAGAAAATAATGGCAGCCTACTGCAGGAAAATCTTCTACCCAGTCAGTAAAGTCCCATTCAAGACATGATCACCCAAGCATTTATCATGTATGGCACCTACCTGACTGACTGATATGAAGTACACACTTAGGTTTCAAGTAATAAATATGTGGGATTAAAAATAAACCACTAAATTCT
>JBBBDQ010002153.1:2287500-2350000 GCA_037127315.1 Ascarosepion bandense | reverse complement strand
ATAGTGAAAAGGTGGATTTAGTCAGATTTTAATGAAAATTTTTGTTTTATTCTTTTTTATTTTAGAAAACTGAAAATGTCTTCTAATTTTGTATTCAAAAACGTTTTGCTGAGAATAATTTGTTTCTTCAAAAATGTATTGTTGGTAATATTTTTCCTTAAAAAAATGTATATTTTTCTATAAAAGTCTATTTTTATGTATGTATTTCTATAAAAGTGTATTTTTATTCTTTCATAGTGTTTTGACCACAGTTTGGTGGTTAACTATTTGCCCATAGCTAGGACCCTAACAGGTGCTAACACTCCAGGTCAAGGTGGAACTGGGAACAACAGCAATTAAGAGGTGGTTTCATGCTCCTCACAACCAACCAATCAGAGGACTTGTTGCCGGATGTCGTTTACTGTCAGGCCCAGGACCACTTTTTGGAGAGTGGAATCCGAACAGCTCCCTCCAATAAATGACTGCAGTACTCTATTTTTGGTATGATCTGGCTTTTTAACGGTTGATGGAAGTCAGGTACATATTAGAATGGTACAGAAAACCAGCTGTTTTACCTGCTTCTTTAGTGATAGATTGTATGTATGAGTTCTATTTGAGGTCAGGTGTGAGTCTGAGGCCCAATATTCTGTCAAGGCACAGTGCCTCCTTGAGGAGAAATCTGGTGGTAGTTCTGGGTTCAATCAACAGTTGTCGAATATAATCGATTTTTGAGACAATAAATGAAACCAGCCATTTGTTTTGCCACTGAGAAGTTAATGCTAGATCATAAGAGGTCTGATCATCAAGAGTTTTAGAGGTGCACTCATATATAGTTGCATCATTGACATAAATGTCTACAAATGATCAAAGTATATTCTTAGGCAGATCATTTATGTAAATCAGAAAGACAGTTGATCCAAGAAGTGACCCTTGGGGAATGTCTGCATTAAACGTGAAGTTCCTTGGAAGAATAGCAATTTAAAATCATGTGAATCTATAATGACAGCAAACCACCTGAATAGAGATAAGATATAAGTTCAGTCAATATCAGTCAGTCAGTTAAGTGCTGTATGTGATGCACGATTGGTCGAATATGTCTCAAAAGAGACATGACTGACTGATCAGGAGATATTCTTGCAGTAGGTTGCCATTACTTTCTGTGACAGACTGGTTGCCAACCAAAGCTATAGAACCCAACCTGTCCTGAGCAATTCCCTTCTGTATACTTGCTTTCCTGACGGCTACAACCTTCAGGAACTTAAATGCAATGTCAATTCCCATCTCTTATCCACTCGACTCCAATCATTCCCTCGTCCTTTCTACATCACTCCATGTATCTTGTTCTTTTCCTTTCTCATTCTACCTTCGCAACTGTGACCACTCCTGTATTCCCATCCTTCTCTTGCTCTTTCTCAGACACCCACTGGAACTGGTTCATCTTTCTCTTTGCTCTCTTTCTGCTTAAACTTTTACTCTCTTATTTAGCCCCCTGCTCATCAGTGGCAGTACTGCCTTGCTTGGGGTGAAATGATTAAAAACAAAATGTGCTTTTAGCTATCGCGGTTATTTTCAAGAAGCAATATGGTGTCTGTGTAGTAATTAAAATTTCTTTGTTTGCATCCTGGTATTCTTTGGGAAGCTGGACATTTGAAATGATTGGTTGGTTTGGTTGTTTTGTTTTTATGGCATATCAACCTTATCATTTATTGCCAACTAAATTTTTATTTATTTATCGTTGGTAATATCTTTTTCTTTCAACAATTTATTGTTGGTTTTATATAAGTTTTGTGTCTAGTAATACTTTTTTTCTTTTTGAGTATCAAGATTCATTGGGATTTATTTTTAAGGGCAGGGTCTCCACGTCCTACCCTGTTATTTAGCCCATAACTGGAGGGAAGGGACAGATTAATACCTTTCCCAAGGGTACCAGTGTTTAAGTGAATGCAGGATATTCAACTGGAATTTGAACTCAGCTCACCGATATCGCTTTCCGAGCTGATATCCACTGCACCACAACGCACATCCGTTACTATACGCTTACAGCACCTGCTATTCCCAAGTGGTCACCTATCTAAGTACTGACCA
The DNA here is from genome assembly GCA_037127315.1 of Ascarosepion bandense. Classification (NCBI taxonomy): domain Eukaryota; kingdom Metazoa; phylum Mollusca; class Cephalopoda; order Sepiida; family Sepiidae; genus Ascarosepion; species Ascarosepion bandense. Next base: position 2,347,936 of record JBBBDQ010002153.1, on the reverse strand, counting down.
GGCTAAATGTTGTTTAACTTTGGTGATCGAGTGAGAACCGGTGTATTCAACGTGATATGGCCATAAGCATTTGAAATGGTCTTGTATGATTTCATGCCGAAGTGATGTCAATGTTTTTAAAGTAACGGCTTTATGGAAGTGTTTTCCTTTAGTTTGTTAAGACTGTAAATGGAAAATGTGATAATTCCAATTTCCAAGAAACTTTTTTCTATTACTTTCTGATTTTATGGAATTTTATTTCTTCACCCTCTCATTATATTTTTATTATTTCTTTCTCTATCAACTCATTGTTTTTCTCATTTCTCTGTAAAAGAGAACCTCAAAAACATAAACATGAAAAATCAAAATCAAAGCTTTTCCAGTTGAACTCAAGTGTTCATAAAAATTGGCTGTAAAAAGTAAAGTTAAAGAGACAAACGTGGACTTCAAAGAAGAGAATTTATTTACCAGTTTTGGTGTTAACAAGTTTTTCTAGTTATTTTATTTTTTTTAGGTATTTTAATTTTTCGCTTTAATTATATTTTTAAATATTTTTATTAGAATTTTTCTAAACTTTGATGCAGCAACTTTGATGAAGCAACTGCAAAAAAAAATATGTGATTTTATTATTTTATATAACATGTTTTAAAGGAATATTTATTGATTTTAATGATTGAATCCTAACAAAAGGGTGGCACAATGGGTTAACTTTAAATTCTAGCTTTTGGCAGGTGTATTTTTTTTTTTTTGTTTTTATACTTTAAGAAAGCATGAATCATTCATTTCTCTCAGAGATACATTATTATTATTATTATTATTATTATTATTATTATTCTATGTGCCCTGTCCCTTCAGGACGTAGGCGATCATGGCTTTCCAGGTCTCCCTATCCCTGGTGGCTCTTAGCCCACCTTCTCCTGTTGCACCATGCAACCCTCATTCCATCATCCACCTGATTAGGTCCTTCAAACATGATATCCATTGCTTTTCCCTAAAGGGGATAATTTAGAAATGCAAGTTGTGGTGTAATGGATATCAGATTGGAAGGAGAAATTTTAGAGCCGAGTTCAAATTCCATTTGAATTATTTGCATTCACTTACATGCAAATACCCTTGAGAAAGGTATGAATCTATCTCTTCTACCCCCAGCTATGTGTTGAATAGCAGGGCAAATTGGGTTCTCTATCCTTGGGTATCAACTAGACGGCCACAGAAAGAAATAGCAAACTAGTGCAGGAAAATAATTTAAGGTTGCCAAACTTCTTTTTAACATAAAAGGGGTATCCTGTTTTAATAAGATTTCCTGTACTTATTCATTAATTACTTATAGTAAGAACTTGAATAACTTCTCGCTGTTTTCCAATAGATGGAGTTCCAAGAACTGCATGCATGTACTTTCACATGGTAATGCATCTATAAGTAAGTACTGTAAGCAAGCTTGAAATTCAGTGTATGTCATTTTACCAAAGTGTAATCAACTTCGCTTTTCATAGTGTTAAACATGTTGGATTTCGTGAAAGAGAAAGTGCATTTGTGGGGAATTTTATTGCACTATTTTATTCAAAATAAATCTCAAGCTGAAGTACACAGAATTCTTGTTGAGACTTATGGTGACTATGCTCTGTCGGAAACAACATGCAAAGATTGGTTTAACACTTAAAAAATAATGATTTTGATGTTGAAGTTAAAGAACGCTCTTTGCGCCAGAAAAGTTTGAAAACGAAGAATTGGGGACATTACTTAATGAAGACTCATGTCAGAAATGCAAGCTGAACTTGCAGAATAATTAGAAGTTGATTGCACAACAGTTTCAAAAAGTTTGAAAACATTAAGAATGATTCAAAAGCAAAAAATTAGGTGCCGTGTGAGTTGAAGCCAAGAGACATGGTCTCTTGTCATGTGTGAACTGCTGCTACAGTGGCAGAGAAGGAAAGGATTTTTGCATCGTAGAGTGACCGGCGATAAAAGTGAGTGCCATGTGATAACCCTTAGCATAGAAGATCATAGGTTAAGCTTGGTCATTCATCAATATTGGCGGCAAAGCCGAATATCCATAGTTCAAAGTTTTTTGCATTGTATTTAGTGGGATTAGCTGGGTATAGTTTATTATGAGCTGCTCAAACTGAACGAAGTCATCATAGGAGATCGCTGTTGACTAAAATTGATGCGTTTGAGTCAAGCATCGAAGAAAAAACGGCCTCAATTTGCAAGATTAGTGAAAACCTACTTGAAAATGCTTAAATGAAAATCTTACCCAACCAACTGTATTCATCAGACATTGCCTCTTCCAATTATCACTTATTCTACTTGATAGGACATGGCCTGGCTGAGTAGCACTTTCAGTTTTATGAAGATGCAAAAAAATGGATCATGGTCAGACTCAAAAGACGCGTCGTTTTCCGACGTGAAATTCAAATTCTGCCAGAAAGATGGGATAAAGTAGTGACTAGCAAGGAACAATACTTTCAGTGACATGATTTTTACTAATTTTTGTAAATAAAACATTAATTTTCATGAAAAATCAGCGAGAACTTATTCAAGGACCTAATATAATAAATAGGTTTCTTTTATCAAAAACGACGAATTTTTTTTTTTTTTTTGTGAGACGGGACAAAAAACTACCAGAAATTTGAAATAAAAACCATCACAAGCAAAATACATTAAAAATTAAAATAGAAAAATTGTGGTTTGAGTGCCAGCGGGTTCTTAGTATCATTTATCTGAACTCCAGAAATAAAATGAACAGAATCAAAGGTATAAACAAATAATATATATTTAATTTGATTTAGATTGGATTGAGTCCTTTGTAACTTGAGGTCCTGAAAAATCGTTCATAAATCAGGTCTTGGTAGCAATCAGGCGACAGTCCGTTTCAGCTCTGTAGTCAGACTTTAGGCAGAGCTATTAAAATTGATCTGCTTAACTCTTCCGGTATATTGTCACTCTTGAAAATTTAATTTATTATTTTTGTGATTTTGTCTACACCAAAATCTTCTAAGGCTGTCAGCATCTATATTACAATCCCGTCTGGTCCCGCTCCTTTGTTTTTATTCAATTTGGCCAGTGCAGCTTCCACTTCGGTTTTTAATATATCTGGTCCGTTGGTATTTCTGTGTAATGTCGGCTGATCTCACTTGTCGTTGAAGTGATCTCCAATATATTTATCTAGTAGTTGTCATCTTAAAATTAGGTGTAGCGTCAATCAGCTGTGTTCTCCGGACTCTAAGAAGAGCTGAAAAATCTCCTTAGGAGATGAGTGTTTAAGTACTTAATATGACGTGCATGACTTGCCTCTCAGTCTGTTTATAGATGTTTTGACAAGATTCAAGATTACTGGCATGACAAGGATCCAAGACTACAGGCATAAAACTTAGTTTTGACTCACATCAAAAGTATTCTTGTCTTCAGGTTTTTGATGGATCAAAGTTATTTTATTTTCCAACTTTCTTTATCATTTTGTTTTTAGAGGAAGTTACGCATGGATTCTCTCTTATTTTGATAAATTTTAGTCAGTCAGTCAGTTAAGTGCCATACGCGATACACGCTTAGGCGATCATGTCTCGAAAGAGACATGACTGACTGGGCAGTAGATTATCCCGCAGTAGGTTGCCATTGCTTTCTGCGGTAGACTGGTTGCCGACCAAGGCTATAGAACCCAATCTGTCCTGCTATTTAACCCATAACTGGAAGGAAGCAGACGGATTAATACCTTTCCCAAGGGTATTTGTGCGTAAGTGAATACAATGGATTCAACTGGAATTCGAACTCGGCTCCCCGGTTTCTCGTTCCGAGCCGATATCCACTGGACCACAACGCACATCCTTTAGTCACAATAGCTAAAAACATAGACCAGAAAACCTTTGCTGCTTTCAGTTTTTACTTATTTCCTCTTTTTTTATTTGAGGGTTGCCTTCTTGTTACTTGACTGAAGTATATATATATATATAACCGAAGAACCTCAATGCAACTGCAGAAACGGAACATGTCCACTCCAGAGAAATTGCCAGCAAACAAACATAGTATATAAAGCCAAGGTAAGTGCAAACAACAATACAATTGGTGCCACTGAGGGACCATTTAAGAAAATAAAACAATGACAATCTTTCATTCTCCAACAGAAAATACTTGAACAGCACCACACTATCCAAATACGTATGGCGTCTAAAAGACAGGAATATTTCACCAACAATAAGCTGGAAAATACTGAAAAAAGCACCTGCCTACAACAACATTACAAAACTACTTTGCCTACATGAAAAAATAGCAATTATATCTCATATCCTACAAAAGAACTTACTAAACATATGATCAGAACTAATTTCCCAATGCAGACATGAAAATAAATATCTATTATCACAATTTATACCAAACGGATAAAAAAAAGAACCGCTGATACCATAATCCTATCAATTATTCTCTAGTTCAAACTACCACCATAATAATTGCATTTATTGTTATTATCATTACACCACCATTACTAATCACTACTACCGCTTTACAATAACTATTTGCTACCACAACTGTTATTATCATCAAATATTACTATCACCGTATTAGTCTGCAATCATCATTAACGTAAATGACTCCTCTCTGCCGTAGTAAAATAAATACCACCACACATAAAAATTAACAAGTATTACAAATTAGAATTTCTACCATTTAAATATGCGCAACCACAAAAAAACAAGCTAATAACCGACTTTAAATAAAAAATAACAATGCAGCCTTAAATAAAATAATAGCAATTTTTACCTATCATAGTTTTACACAGACCCCATCATACGCTCATATGTACTTACGAGAAATCAACAACAGTCCGCGCGTTGACATCGCTACACTATTCGAATACACCAACCGAATACGTATGTATGTGCTCAACGGCACACATATACATATATATGCCGAGCCCCGTACGATTCGCATATATGTTTGTGTGAGCTCCGGTGAGCGGACGTGTGTGTGTGTGTGTGTGTGTGTGTGTGTGTGTCTTTGCGCACGTCAATTGGTGTACGGATGTGTATATATGTCTGCGTCTGTCATGACGACAAAATTTCCTCCAACTTCCACAAAAATACACCAATATACGCAGCCCTACAATTTTTTAAAAAATTACTCAGTTTGTCTGACGACCACAAGAGCATGAAACCATCTATCTATCACTCTCTCTCTTTCTCTCTCTCTCTCTATATATATATATATATATGTAAACGGATATGTCTGTGTGTGTATGTATGTGTGTGTGTGTGCGTGTCTCCATTCTAACGAACCCTACCCCTCCGAAATCCCTGGTCCGATTTCAACTAAAATTGAGCCACTTGTCGATCATGACATGAACCTTCGATGTACGTAAAATCTTTTCAAATCGATTTACAAGGTATGGCAGAAATTATCGAAAAGCTTAGAATTTACGAACCGTTCTCCTTCGAGACGCCTTATGTGAATTCAACCAAAATCGCGTAACTTGTACATCAAAGTCTGAACCTTTGATTTATACAAAGTTGTTTCGAATTAATGTGCAGGGTTTGTAAAAAATCAACGACAAATGTAATTTCAGGTAGACTTTCGCGCATTTTTATGCATTTCTACAAGAGGATTTCACTCAAACATAATAAAAATCGCTTCACTGGTAGATCAATGTCTGATACTATTAAATACGAACAAAAATTTCAATTGACACACAGGGTGCGGCAAAAATTAATGGAAAATGTTGTTTTTCTGCTATCAATTATTTCCCCCTAACATTTAGTTGTTTTACAACAAAAATCTGACTTTTACTTTATCATATGCCATAACAATTTCACCTTTTCTGCAAGGTGCCAACCTCTCCGACGTATTACTTCGTAAATATATATTGCACTTTAATATACATTACCTCATCAATACATTTTAATTTTGATTTATGGATAAAAATATTCTTTAATTATAAATAAGAAAGTACAATATAAAAGTGACATTATGTTTAATAATATTTTAATTGTTTGTTAAGGAAAACTGAAAGTGATTTTTAAAACCCAATAGTTTCTTGAGATAAAGAAAATATTGGGTTTCATTGTGTTTGTTGAGTTTCACGTTTCTTTGTGCATAGTGGTAGTGTTAACACAGCTCTCCGTGTCCTTTGTGACGACAGGGTTTTCTGTTTCATGCCTCTCCAGTTATTCTATATTAATACTTATCTATTAATTTGCATACAGTGTTATTATTACATGTTTTATTTAGGATTAAAAATGTGTAAGAATACAAATGGTGTTTATCTCTCTTTGGTCGAGATAAAGTCACGTGGTCACGACAACCGCTTGTGACGTCAATTCTGATGGTGACCCAAGCGCTAGTCACTCTCTTTCAGCTAACAGCAGCCGAGGAAGAAGGTGTTCCCTTTTGCCTGGGCCTTTGGCCTAGGCAGAATGTGCCTACCGCCATGTACCGCTGGAACATAAAACTCCTGTTCTCCCGTGGAGACATAGATAAAGCCTGGAGTATCCCTTTGAGATATAGATGAATTCGACCCCTCCAAATCTGGAGTCATGACAATGGCCGAACAGAGGTTTCTCCAATTTATATGTAAGACTCTTTTCTTTTGTTCATTCTGATACTTTGCTTTACGTTTGTTATAATAGGTATGTATTTCTCCACCTGTAAACAGCTGTTTGTATATATGTATTATTTATGTATGTCATAATATATAAAAGTCTCTTTGAGAACAAGCGTTCATTCATTCATTCATTTCATTTCATTTCATTTCATTTCTCCGTTCCGCCTTATCGTTACATGGTGACCTATCTTAATATCATTTACTAAACCACGTGGGAATATAAATAAGATATATTTCTTCAGTAAAGGAAATTGAGACATATCCCTTCAAAGGTTTTCTTCAATGAACATTTCTTTAAGAAAGTGTATCAGCTTTAATGAAAATAGAATATCAGTTTCATTGTGTTATTTTCCTTATTTTTAATGAATGATTAATGCCTTTTCATAAATGAAGATTACTTCGTAGTTATTCTATTTATAAACGTTGTTAAATCCTTATAGAAAATAAATACAATTCAAAGCAATATTTTTTTTTAGAAAATATCAGTTTTAATGACACCTTCTTCTTCATGTGTCGTGTTCCTTCATGACGTAGGCGATCATGGACCTCCACTGGGCTCTGTCTCTTGTCGCTCTTAATAATTTTTCTCTTGGTATTTCTTCTAAGCCCTGCTCCGTCAACTATTTGCTCAGACCTAACAAACACATTTCGCGATGTATTCTCCTGTCTCTTCTTCCATTTATCCGACCTGTGAGTATCAAGTTCTCTAGGCCCTCTCTCCTCAACACGTGCCCAAGAACATCATTTGTCTCTTCCTGATATTTATTACCAGTTTTCTTCTCGTTTGTATCCTCTCCAACAACTCATTGTTGCACACATGCTCCGTCCATGGTATCCTCAGCATCCTTCTGTAAAACCACATTTCTGTCGCCTCAAGCCTCTCTTTCATCTTTGATGAGGTCGTCCAGCATTTACTTCCATACAGAAGAACAGATATCACATAGCAATCCAGCACTCTTTTCTTTGTTTCTAATGGGATTTCCCTGTCTTTCAGTACTCGGACTAGATTCTGAAATGCGTCTTTAGCCATGCCAATGCGTCTTTGGTTCACCGTATCGCATTTTCCATTCTCTGTCAAAGCACTTCTCAGGCATTTGAATTTTGTTTTACTTGTTTATTTTAGATTTCCCAACTTCCAGTTGGCATATTAGTCTCCTATTTTTGCTGATGACCATTCAGTTTTATTGACTTCCACTTGGCTCTGTCTCTTGTCTCTCTCAATAATTTTATTCTTGGTATCTCTTCTGAGCCCCGCTCTGTCAACAATTTACTCAGACCTAACTATTACGTCTCGCGCTGCTTTCCCCTGTCTCTCCTACCATTTATCCGACCTTTAAGTGTCAAGTTCACTAGGTCCTCCTTCCTCATTACGTGTCCCAGGAACCTCATTTTTCTCTTCCTTTTATTTCATATCAGTTTCTTCTTCTCGTTTGCATCCTTTCAAACACCTCATCGTTGCACATGTGCTCTGTCCATGGTATCATCAGCATCCTTCTGTAAAATCACACTTCTGCTGCCTCAAGCCTCTTCTTCAACTTTGATGAGATCGTCCAGCATTCACTTCCATACAGAAGGACAGATATCACATAGCAATCCAGCACTCATTTCTTTGTTTCTAATGGGATTTCCCTGTCTTTCGGTATTCTGGTTAGCTTTTGAAATGCATCCTTGGTCATGCCAGTTTGCCTTTGTATCTCCATATCGCATTTTCCATCCTCTCTCAGAACGTTTCCCAGGTATTTGAATTTCTTTACTTGTTTTATTTAAGTTTCTCCGACCTGTAGTTGGCATTTCGAGCTCTTCTTTTTGCTGATGACCATACATCCAGTTTACTTGAAGTTTATGCTTAGTCCTTTCTTCTAGCTTTCTTTTTCTACCTTTTGTAAAAGGTCTTGCATTTTTCTTTCCGTGTCTGCTATCAGCACCGTGTCATCCGCGTGTTCTGGTATTGTCTTTCGGTATTCTGGTTAGCTTCTGAAATGCGTCTTTGGCGAGACCAATGCGTCTTTAGATCTCCGTGTCGAATTTTCCATCCTCTGTCAAAATACTTCCCAGGTATTTGAATGTTTTTACTTGTTATATTTTGGGTTCTCCGACTTGCAGTTGGTATATTGGTCTCCTGTTTTTACTGATGACCATACATTGAGTTTTCTTGAGGTTTATACACAGTCTTTCCTTTTCACTTTCTTTTGCTAACTTCTGTAGAAGGACCTGCATTTTCCTTTTCGTGTCTGCTATCAGCACCGTGCCATCCGCGTATCTTATATTGTTTAGATTTTGGCCGCCAATGACGAATCCTGGCAAGGTTTTTATTTTTCTCATAATTGCTTCGCTATACAGGTTTAATAGTCTGTTAAAAATAATACATAAAACTGATATTTTCTCTTAAAGATATTCGTTTTACTTTTATGTTATTTTAGTTTTACTTATGTTCTTTAAAAAAATTATATCAGCTGTAATAAAAAGAAAATATAAGTTTTATTGTACTGTAGGGGCCTCGGCTATGTTTGTCAAATTGATCTTCTGCCAAATACAACCAAAGTCCCCACAATTAAAATATCAGAAGGTTGAATGAATGGTTGAAAAACTAAAAATTTCTGCTTAGAAAATAAGTGAAACTCCATTAACTGAACACTATAACAAATTTGTAAGAAGTAAAATACTCAAATAGAAAATGCAGGTAGTTAATTAATTTGTAAGAGTTCAGTTAATCAAGAGCTTTTAGTTGATAGTAACAGAATGTGTGTATATAAAGAAGTTAATCAGGCTACTAATAAAGTCTGTGTTCCTTTTGATGACCGGCGAAAAAGGGAAAAGGAAGGTGAAGCAATAAAAGAAAATTGTACTTATTGGATTTTAGTTTTTAGGAGTTAGTTGAAGTATCTTGTGATTTCTTTGACGGCGTGTGAGTGAAGACGAAGAAAGAAAAATGGAAGGAGGAAGAATGAATGTATGTCGACAAGGCATGACAGGGTCGGCGTCTTGAAATTTCTTTGTTACATTTTAGCGTGTCGTCTCTAATTCCTGCTCCCATCTTACTGACTGATGTTTGCCGGTCAAGAGACATGGTTTAGTAGAATTTTGTCATGTGACTGGATCAAAACAGCATGCCCATTTTTTTTAGGTGTTAAAAAAATTTGACAGCGATCATAGATCAATTTGCTGTTTCTTATTCAATCAGAATCCAGAATCTTCATTTTCACACCGACTTGTGAAATTTGCCTTGGTCTGGGTTTTTCCAAAATGTTTTCAGTCATTCTGATCCATTTTTTGTGAGTAAGCAATTTTACTTTTTGTGTTTCAGTTAATTGTTGGATGATATAGAATTTGTATCCTATAATATTAATTTTCGTATTCAGGATTCCCAATCGTTTCTTTAATGGTTCCTAATTAAAAAATGAATAACATATCTGAGGAATTCTAAGGCAGACGACTGGTGGGGCACAGAAGACTAATGTTGCGTTTAACTCATTGTAAACAAAATCTTTTTAATATATTCGCGAATTTGAATAAAAAAAAAAGGGATTTAATTTGTAACGTTATGTAAATATAATTAGAAAAAAGAAAATGTTGATAAGTTTGCGAGGGTCACAACGCACTCCCTAGGGACTCTAGTCAAGCTTCCCTTCCTGTCAGGGGTAATATCTGCAGCCACTTTCCCATCGTCGAAATGTGGCCTCCCTCTGTCTCTTCTATAAATACTTTCATGGCTTCTGCTCGGATGAGCTTAAGTCACTGATGCCTCCTCTACAGGTGTTTACCCGTGCAACCAGACTGGCAACTGGGTCCCACCCATTCACAGTCAGGTTAGCCAAACGCAGACGACAATTCTACTCCTGCAGCTTCCTCTCTCGCACTTCCCGCCTGTGGAACTCGCTCCCGTATTCTTGCTTTCCTGACGGCTATGACCTCCAGAAATTTAAAAGCAAAGTTAATACTCACCTACTAACCACTGGGCTCTAGCTCTCTCCCCTCCCCTGTATAATCTTCACGTTCTCTCCGCCCATGTATCTGTCATTGCACCTGCTTTCTCAGCTTTCTATTGTTCCTTTCTAACTAGCTTGTACTCCTCACTCTTTTCTAATTAATCTTTCTACATTTATGTAACCCCCTGCACATCAGTGGCGTTTCTGCCTTGCTCGGGGTGAAATGATTAAAAAAAAAAAAAAAAAAAATATCTGACCCTGGCTAGATGCAACAATAGGTTCAATTATGATAACTTTTTTCCTGTGCTTCTCACAAGCGGAACTCATTTCCAGTTTGGTGCTTGCCACTTAATATTCACCTTCAAAAATTTAAAGGCAATATTAATCGTTATCTTCTGTTTTGTTTCTTCTTGCTCGTCTTTTGTTCTCTCTTCTTGATTATGTTTTTCTCCTCATATTATTATAAGTCCTATGCTATCAGTTTCTTCTCTCACCTGTGGAACTCTATATTCCTGTTTCTTGTTTTTCAGTCAATTTTAATCGTCAAAGATTTGAATTAAATATTATCCGTTATCGTCTGTTTTCTTTCTTCTTGCTCGTTTTTTTGTTCTCCTCATATTATAAGTCCTATGCAGTTTCTTCTCTCACCTGTGGAACTCTATATTTCTTTTTCTTGTTTTCCAGTCAATTTTCATCGTCAAAAATTTGAAATAAATATTCATCGTTATCGTCTGCTTTCTTTCAAAAATTTAAACGCATCATCAATTATCCTCTTTCTGTCTTCCTTAATCCTGTTCTTTTATTTGACTTTCTCTTCACTAACATCTTTTTTATTCTCTTTCACCGCAGTTCAACCCTTTGCATCTTATTGGTATTATTGCCTTTCTTAGGTTAAATGATGAATTAATTGTTTGATTTATCTGTTTTTACAGTTTATCAACTTTCTGTTGATTATTTAAAGCCATTATTTTTAGATTATAATAATTTTTTGGAGATATTAATTATTTACTGATACAAGCCCTATTAACTAACCCATATATATTTCCCAAATGTATTTGCACGTAAGTGAATATAATGAACCAGACTAGAATTAGAACTCATTTTTTCCAATTTCCTCTTCCGTATCGTTATCCATTACATCTGCAGATCCCAGCTTACAGCATCTGGTATTCTCAGGCAGTCACCCAACTAGAGGCTTGACATTGCTTAACTTTCCTGGTCTTACAATAACTTGTGTTTCAACCTGATATGGCTATAAGTTTCAAATGATTTAAATGTTTTTTTTTAAATTCTGTTCAATAAACAAATTACAAGCACCTTTTCTTCTTTGTTAAATCTACAGCAACTGCTCATAATTCATGTCACTTCCTTCTTCCATTTTGATTTTTCAAATTATCTCCTATTTTTTTTTTTTTTAGCCATGTTCATCTTCTCAAAAATATCATACAATCATTTTAAATTTATTCCTTTTCTTCCTTGGTGCATTTTTCCCATTTTATATTTAAAAAAAAAATACAAAAAGAATTACAAATTTTATGTTGTTTAGAAAGATGTTCTTTTTCATTTTGACAAATATCTTTTGACATTTTTTTTACTTTTCTTATCAAAAAGCTGTCACCATTGTCTTCATTTGAAAACTTTGTCATTTGCAATTTTCCACAAATCTAAACCAATTTCTCATGTTCAAGTCATGTTTTCTTCTGTAAAATCTTCTCACTTCATCTTTTCTTTCCTTCCAACATTATTTTATTTGTATTTTATTGAATTTTTATCTTTAACTTCATATATATATATATATATATATATATATATATATATATGGCACAGCTTATCGCTCAGCCATGAAGGAACAAACGGTCAGGCAAAGTCAGTTTCATGCTTTTCAAGCAAAATTTTTCTCGTCATAGATTTCTCGAAGATTTTTCATATCTGCACATATCCAAACGTAAACAAAGAGAAATTTTTAGAATGGAATTTCATTAATCCAACAAATTTGTATCAATTTAAATGCATTTTTAGTGGATACTTGTATTTGAGTACGCACTTCAATAACAATCCAGTCATGTCTATTTCACGTATGGCACTTAACTGACTAAAATGCAAGAACTCACTAAAATACTTTGAAACTGATACAAATTTGTTGGATTAATAAAATTCCATTCTAAATAATTGTCTTTGTTTAAATTTTGGTAAAAACAAACTATTTGCTAATATAAATGAACTTAAAGAAATATATAAGAGAAAAAATTTTGTTTGAAAACATGAAATATATCAGTTGAATATATAAACTGGAATCTGAAAAGATTATAGAATAAAGTAAAAGAAAAAAATAGGAAACATTTATCAACATAACATGTTTCACTCTAATTAAAGCTTCTTCAGAGAACGAGAGAAAAGATAGATAGATAGATAGATAGATAGATAGATAGATAGATAGATAGATATGAAAATAGATAATGAAAAGACTAGATAGATAGATAGATAGATAGATAGATAGATAGATAATGAAAAGACTGAGATAGATAGATAGATAGATAGATAGATAGATAGATAGATAGATAGATAGATAGATAGATAGATAGATAGATTCCTGTGTAAATTAATTAAAACAAAACGAATAATGTCTTCCTAGGAATATTTCATATTTTCCCTGGTCATATATACGTTGTTACTTGGAGTTATTTTTCTCTTCCGACCACATTTTCCTTTACATTTTTAACTGACGGGACCAGTTTCTTTCTTCAGTTTGATGTCACGACTAACAGTTGAAAGGCTGGCACTAACAATATATGTACGCTTCCTTGGAGTAACGTCCATTGCAGACGATGGCTGTAGGACAACTAATCGACAGTCAAGTCAATAGTGTCTGGGTATGATAAAAATCTGATGCAATCATGGATGATGCAGTATTTTTCAAGGCCAAAAGATTTCATCATGTACCCTGAAAATAAATCCATATTGCTGCATACCACGGTAAAATACGTCATCTAAGGAAAAAATAGAAATCGATTACACCCTGTAACTTCAGTGGGTCTGAAAGTAACAGTATAGTAAAAAATAAAAAATAAAAATCTAAAGCAGTTGTTTCAATTAATTTGCACGAGGGCGTATGAATGTATTAATGTATGGTCAGATTTGCGGCAAATCTAATGAATTACATATTCAATTTTATAATAGACTTTAGAACACGTCTCTAGGAAAAATATTTGATTTCAAAGAGGAGTAACAAAAAAATACACTAATATTTTTAAAAAAGCATAAAATGTTTATTTCTAATACAATAAACGAAGCTCTCAGATACTTCACAAACATACGAGGTATCTGCACAAACCTTAACAGCGTAGAATATGCATGGGCTTGGTGTTTATCTCAGCGAACACCTCCCTCTAGCCAAGGGTTACATCGTTTGAATCCCTGGATCATTCTTTCATGTGCTTCCGTATCTCACTTCTAAGCTCGGTTAGCTATCTCTTCTTCCTACTACCGCTCCCCCTCCTCCTCTGACTGTTCGGTACTAGATAGCAACTGTATCAATATCGTCAAGGCCATTTCTTCTCATCCATCTGCCCATATATTTGTGTTTGGTGACTTTAACGCCCACTACACCAGGTGGCTTGAAAACTCTATCACCGACCTTGCTGGGGTCCGCACCATGAATTTTTCAATAACCCAAGCTCTTACGCAAGTGGTGGACTTCCCCACGCGTTTCTCAAATAACCCTAATGGAAGGGACTTTTACTAGACCTCTGCTTCACTTCCATCCCAGACTCTTACACTACCAGGCAGCTCTGCCCTCTCGGAAACTCTGACCACGCCGTGGTTTCCGTCAACATCTCAATCCACTCTCACTTTACCCAAGAAACCCAGACCATCAGAATATCCTACTGCTACCAGGGAGCTGACTGGGATTCATTCCGAGACTTCCTCTGTGACGTCGCCTGGAACAACGTCTTCGGTCTTCCTGTCGAAGACTGCGTCCGAGGTCTCCTCTTGGGTTAAGGCTGGCATTGATGCTTTCATCCCTGCCAGGAAATTCCAGCTTAAATCAAATTTGTCTCCCTGGTTCTCGCCCGCTTGCTCGCCCGCATTGCCCACCGGAACCATTTCTTCCGACTCTATCGAAGCCACTCGTCGAACCAAAACAGGCGCCTTTTCGCCTCAGTTCGTAATAAGTGTAAAAAATACTGAACGAAGCTAAGATGGTGTTTGCTGCCAGAATGAAGCAACGCATAGCATCCTGTAAGTTCGGAGCCAAAGATTACTGGTGTCTCTGCAAAAGAGTGCTCAACAAGAGTAAGACTTCAATACCCCCACTAATCAATGAATTTGAGGTTCTCACCTCCCCAGCAGACAAGGCTAAATGCTTTGCTCGTTGATTCTCCACCAATTTGACACTGGACTCGTCAGAAGTACCTACATTCGACTTCCGTCCTAGAACTAAGTCTCAACTGAATAAGGTCCACATTACACTCACGCTGGTCTCTAAGATAATCGCAAAACTTGACCCTCACAAAGCAAGCGGTAGGGACGGAATCCCAGTCATAGTCCTGAAGAAATGTGCCCCAGAACTCTCCTCTGTCCTCTCTAAACTCTATAACTTCTGCCTATTTGCTTCCTGCTTTCCTTACCTGTTGGAAGTCTTCCTCTGTAGTTCCTATACTTAAGAATACTGGCGAACCCTTGAACCCCGCTAATTACCGCCCTATCAGTCTCTTTCCGATCTTTGGCAATTTTTTCGGAGCCATTATCAACGCCGAGGTGATTCAGCATCTCACGGCCCACGGGCTTCTCTCGGACAAACAGTATTGTTTCCGCTTCACCAGGTCTACTGCTGATATGCTAACGACCATTACCGAGTATATATACCAGGATCTCGACAAGAATGGCGAAGTTCGAGCCGTTGCCTTGGATATCTCCAAAGCGTTCGACAGAGTCTGGCATGCTGGACTTTTATGCAAACTGCGGAGCTACGGTATAACTGGACATTTGTTTGACCTAATCCAGTCATTCCTCTCTCACCGCCCATTGAAGGTAGTATTAAACGGACATGCATTCCAAAACTACCATACGAACGCGGGCGTCCCTCAAGGCTCTATCCTCGGTACCACGGTCTTTCTGATCTACATTAATGATCTCCCTGATGCCATTAGATCCCAAGTAGGTATGTACGCCGATGACACCACAATTTACTCTCGCCTCGATCATAAACCCGGTGTGGGCGACAAAGCGAACCTCGCTGCTGAGCTTGAAAAGGACCTCCAATCCGTAGTGGACTGGGGTAGGAAATGGCTTGTAAATTTCAATGCTTCTAAAACGAAGCTGCTATCAACTAACCACCATAGACAATCGCACTTACCTCCCATTAGCATGGAACAGGCTTGCTCCCCAGAGAGTAAAACACTACGCCTCCTTGGCCTTAAACTCTTGGCGGACCTCAAATGGAATGACTATATCGAATCCATTGCTAAATCCGCTGCTATGAAAGTCGGTTCTCTGTGCAGGGCCCGGAAGTTTTTCCCGTCTGAATCTATCCTGCACATATATAAATCTACCATCCGCCCGTGTATTGAATAGTGCTGCCACATCTGGTCGGGTGCCCCTGCTACTCTCCTCGGGCTTCTTGACAAAATACAACTGAGAATCTGTAATGTGATCGATACTGACTTGGCAGACCGGCTGCAACCACTCTCTCACTGGCGTGACGTGGCTTCTCTGTGCCTCTTCTATAAATACTTTCACGGCTTCTGCTCCGATGAACTTAGATCATTGGTGCCGCTTAGGTACGAATTTACACGAGATACTAGATTAGCAACTAGGTCCCACCCTTTTACAGTGAAGCAGATAAGATGCAACCGTAATTTCTACTCCAACAGCTTCTTTTCTCGCGCTTCCCGCCTGTGGAATTCCCTTCCACATGCCTGCTTTCCTGACAGCTACAATCTCCAGGAGTTCAAATGTAAGGTCAATAGACGCCTCCTATCACACTAACTTGCATCTATTCTCTCAACACTCTCACCACTCCTCATTCTCGGTATCCTTACCCGTCTATCACCCTCCTTCTGACATTTCCTATATCTAACCATCCTTTCTCACCACTTTCCCCCCTATGTAACACCATGCGCAATAGTGACAGTGGAATGCCTTGATCGGGGTGAAATGATTATAAAAAAATATATAATAGAACAATTGAACAAATTTATGTAAAGAAACAAAACATTTACACAAACACAAGAAAAATTGAAAAAAAAAAGGCTTAATTACAGTACCTTTTCAATCATCTATAATGAGTTGAGGGTCTTCCAGCAGCCACCCTCTTGACCCAGTACAACACTATCTCATCAAAGCACTTAATGTAATCCTCCGGGTTGAGTCTGAGGCCCTCATCAACAAATTTAGTAGTTATCAGAACGATTGGAGTGAATTTTCTGAGCTACGGTACCTTCGTGATCACCATTAGCCTCATCCAACTCTTTCCGAATCTTCTGCACTGATTGACAGCCAAACACATTGAAATGTTCATATTAGAGCTTCCGGTGCGAATGCCAAGTAGTACAGCATACCGTTTCCAAATTTCTGGTGGAGTGAATTGTATCATAATGCACTTTTTGTCTCTGATGGTGCCCAATTGACCATACTATACAATGATCATAATAAAAAACAAACGCTGTACCTTCACAAAATTAAAAATATAAAATGGCAACAAGTTGTCCATCGCACTTAGTTACACGGTGTATG
This sequence comes from Ascarosepion bandense, assembly GCA_037127315.1. Taxonomy (NCBI): domain Eukaryota; kingdom Metazoa; phylum Mollusca; class Cephalopoda; order Sepiida; family Sepiidae; genus Ascarosepion; species Ascarosepion bandense. The sequence goes on along the minus strand of JBBBDQ010002153.1, from coordinate 2,330,707 downwards.
CTTAGCGTATGTTTAGTATATTGCCTATATTTTAGTAAATATGCTGTGTGCGTTGTGGTGCATTGGATATAGGCTCGGAACGGGTTAAATAACAGGACAGATTGGGTTCTATAGCCTTAGTCGGCAACCAGTCTACCGCAGAAAGCAATGGCAACCTACTGCGGGATAATCTTCTGCCCAGTCAGTCATGTCTCTGTCGAGACATGATCGCCCAAGCGTGTATCACATATGGCACTTAACTGACTGACTGGATATAATAGTTGGAATCATGATTAAGACTGATACTGGTCATAAAGTGGGGGACCAGTCTTATATTGTTATGAAGTAATAAACTGATCCCCCACTAATTAGTATTTAATAATATAATACATTTCTTCTCCCTTTAGCTATTAATACATCTCTTCTCCCTTTAGCTATGAATCAAATAACAGAACAGATTGGGTTCTATAGCCTTGGACGGCAACCAGTCTACCGCAGAAAGCAATGACAACCTACTGCGGGATAATCTTCTGCCCAGTCAGTCATGTCTCTGTCGAGACATGATCGCCCAAGCGTGTATCACGTATGGCACTCAACTGACTGATTTATAAAACGGCATATATATTTGTTTTCGTGGTTTTCAATTCCATCCCCACATACACACACAGTTTTTTTCTAAAAACTTCCTGTGTCTGGAAATGTTTTTCGGCTTCTTCCGTTATGTGAATTTTTGTACCATATTTGAATTAATAATTTTTTTTTTTGTTTTTGATCGTTGCTGGAGAAGCAAGTATTTTCTCGCTGAAGTAGCTATTATTCACCGAATGAAGAATTCGGAATTTTTTTGATATACTATATACATATTTGGCTCTGTAAATAGATAATAATATTTACATCGAGCCGTCCACCTGGATCATTTTTAATATTAATAAAATTAATATTAACAGTATCTGATTTTTGGGATTTTATCTAATGCTTAACCTTTTGGGGGATTATATATATATATATATATATATATATATATATATATATATATATATAATTTATTCATTGAACATTATTTTTAATCGGTACTTTTATTTTACTAGATATTCTGTTTTAAGTTAAACAGCTTATTTATATATAATTATTTATGTGAAATTTTGTTGCGAAAATGTGTGTCATTCGGCAGGATTTGAACCTGTGACCCCAGACAACATAGAGGAAGCCTCCAATTGATTAGGTGCATCTTAGATCTTAGCTTTTAATTAAACAACATATTTTGATATATAATTCTACTGACTTGATTATTTATGAGAAATTTCAGATTGATCTGGTGCAAGACCATCCAGGACACTAAACCCATTCAGAAATAAGTAAACTTTTCAGCTGCATGAAACTGTTTTCTTGTAAGCTTATTTTTTTTTTTTAAGATAGAAGAAAATTCTCTAAAATTGAATAGAATGAGAAAAATTATTTTTTTTATTTTATTGAAAATTACTCATCTCAGAATAAATACAAAATTATGACAAGTGGCACAAACCCACTAACATAACTCAGCTGTCAAAATCCATCTGACACTGAATATAAAAAATCTCAAAAAATAAACCGTTAACACAGGTCGGTGGCTTAGTGGATATAGTAGTTGGTTATACATGTGTTAGTATCATCTAGTGATCATGATTTCAATCCTTGGATTTCGTAGTGACGAACCAAATCCATCATTAAAGATTAATAACTGATTTTAAAGGACATTTCGCAATAATCAACGAGATAATCCATATAAGCCAATCTATAGAGACTTGATGATGACCAGATGGTACTTGTTCGAAACGATGTGTCTATTATAATATCTATATCAACCAAGATGATAACAAAAGTTCGAAATAATACCAAGATTATTGAGAAAAATACATTTACTTTTTGGGAAAAGTAAACGAATTGATTGAATCTAAGTAGGTGGACCGTAGACATAATATTGTCAACCTGTTTTGATGATTGCATGGCCCCATGTTAAATTTGAATGTGAAAATTGTCTGTCTTCTGCTACCTGCAGCTTTGGGTACGGATAAGCAAGCAATAGAGAGAGGAAGTTTCTCCCCCTCAGCGACAAAGGGCTGAAGACTCAGTTGAAATGAGTAATTGATATTATTTTCACTACCCGCTGGTAAGACTTAACCAGAGAGAGAAAATTGAATTCCCTGTTGCTAACTTTACCACTCCAGTTTTGTGCCTTTACAATAAAATCGAGGTGGAATACGAAATTAACAGTATTGGGCCCGTGGTTTTGCAGAAGATGGACTGTCTGAAATCAGCAAGCTATAAGCCGACAGAACAAGTCACTGCTCTCAAGGAAATTACTGCTACGAGTGGTAGTGTGATACTAAAATATTATCCAGCTAATTTGTGCATCACCTAAATTTGAACCTGATTATAGTATGTACATATATTACATATAAATATATATAAATCTGCACCTGTGTCGTTGCCGTGTTATACTTATTATATTCCGATTGTTGACTACCAATAACTGGGGAACTATATACCGTCCCCACGAGTGAGCCTAGACTGACCTAGCTAGTTGATAACAGGTTGTACTACTTCGGCCGGTCTGACATCAAACAAATACAGCGTGGGCGGATTAGTCGAGGTTCGGAAAGGGTTGTCTTGGATACGCCCGGGGATCGTGTTATATTCTAAGATCAAAGTTTTAAAATTAATTTCATTAAGAGAAGCCGGTGAGTTGGGGCAAAAAACATCTTTCTTCAAAATTTATGGACTGGCTTCATAAAATCACAAATAAAGAAGTGTATGAAACCACGTAACTTGAAACCAAGTAACTTGAAGAGAAAATAATGACATAACCAAGATGTTAAAATTCCACACAACTTCAAATAAAAGGTAAGAAAGGAAAATGTCATTACTTTTTGAAAGCACGATAACATCTACTGGACTCCAGAAACCTGTTTTGTTTAAGAATTCAAGAGAAAGATTTTATAAATATTAACTGAACTCAGCAGTGACTGCTTAGTCAATGACTGACAAAAGTTTCCTTATAAAGAAACTGCTAATTTTTTTTTTAATCATATCACCACAAGCAAGGCGATAACACCACAGATGCGTAGGGGGCTACGTAAGAGTAAAAAGATTGGAAAAGAGAAAGCCGGAAACCACATCCTAACCAGGAAACAAGGGATGAGCCTCTTCACCTGTTCAATAGACGTGGGTGAAGTATTACGTTTCAATTACGGCGGAAAAGTTAGAAAGATCAACTCTGTATTTAAAAATGGTTTTATTCTGAATTTCATGCTATAAATAAGTAATACTTGTGTAAATAAAATTAATTTAACATTAAAATTCTTAATTTTAAAAAAATAATGTGTTACATATGCATATTTTATTTTTGCAAGAATTTTTAAAGGGCTGTTTAATATCATAAACTAGGATTGGTAAAGGAGTGCCTGTGTGTATAAAACCGTTGTTTATAAATTCATGGCAAAATTCCCATATAAACATTACATTTCTCCTTATTTTCCTTCGGGTAGCTGCTGGCCTGATAGATTACATTTACAGATTTACATTTACCCTCACCCAGACAGTTATCTTTAGATCTATACCTACAGGGGTAAGATGAAGTGTAGAGAATCCAATATAGAAAATAGGATCTGGTTATTGTGGAAGCTAATAATGTTATACAAGAAAGAAAGATCTTATCAATGTTGATAGTTTTGATAGTCTACAGAACAGGTGGGGGGGGGGGTTAAACCATATAATTTTTGTAAAGTCAATGAAGGATTTATTTTACTTCATGTTTTACTTTTGTCCAACTTTGAATTATGCTACTTTGTTGTCCTTCATGTGTTTTGACTGACTTTTCAACACCTGATGAATATTCATGAACATTCTCAAATTTAAAAACTTTGTTAAACCAATGACATCCTTGTCTCTGTATATATAAACACGTGCTGCATAATAAATTCTACATTGCCCTGACAAAGTAACCTCAGAGGACGAAACGTGTCAGCTAAGATTAGTTTTTCCGCTTGTCTCTTTTTATTCATTTTTTTCTCCTCTACAAATATACTCCATCTGACAATATATATATATATATATAGTGAGGTAAATTAAATTAATGAATATATATATGAGGAGGGTGTACATATGTATAGTATTATTATTCAAGTGTTAATAAAACAATGCTCAGTGTATGAACAGAGCTGTATTATATATAATCTTGGAATTATTTTGAACTTTTGTTCTTATCTTGATATAGGTGCTATAATAAACACAATATTTTGACCAAATACCATCTGGTCATCTTCAGGTGTCCATAGATTGGCTGATGTGGATTATCACATTGATTATTCCGAAATATCCCATTAAATCAATTATTGTTCTTTCATTTTGAAGTTTGGTACTCACTACCAACAGATCAAACTCATGACCACTAGATGATATTAACACATGTATAACCAACTACTATATCCACTATGCCACTGTCCTGAAGGACTTTAGTGGTGTATTTTTGGAGCCTTTTATATTCAGTGTCAACTGGATTTTGATTAGTTCCAAGATTATTGAAAATTACACATCTCAGAAATATATACAAACTGTATTACATATATATTAATAAATATACATATTATCCTACGTCTATGGTGCGACTCAAAGTTTCATGCGTTATGCAGTTATCAGGTACATATTTCAAACTGGCGGTTTAATAGATTTGAAATTAATTTCACTCTATGTTCATTTGAAATAAATTTTATAAAGTTAAGTTACTGCTTTTTTAATAACAAGATTAAAAATTTAAATACTCTGTGGTTACATGTGGATAACAATTTAAATATAAAATTAAAATTAATATTAAATGTAGAATTAAAATATAATAAAAAATAATAAAATGAAGGGAGAAGGGGCGTAAATAATGAGTCTTAAAAATATAAATATTCAAATATTACATGTACATAAATAAAAATGTAGGAAAAATTAAAATTTTAAAATTTTAAATAAAAATAAAAATAAGGTAAAATAAAATAAAAAGAAAAAATTAAGAGGTAAAATTTAGAATTAAAAATGTAAGGAGCAAAAATATGATTGGTTTAATTCATAATTGTTAAAAGTAATATTGTGGGAGAAAGAAAGAAAGAAAGAAAGAAAGAAAGAAAGAAAGAAAGAAAAATTGAAACAAAAGAAAGAAAGAAAGAAAGAAAAATTGAAACAAAAGAAAGAAAGAAAGAAAGAAAGAAAAATTGAAACAAAAGAAAGAAAGAAAGAAAGAAAAATTGAAACAAAAGAAAGAAAGAAAGAAAGAAAGAAAAATTGAAACAAAAGAAAGAAAGAAAGAAAGAAAGAAAGAAAGAAATAGGCTAACATAAAGAGGAATCTATATCAATATGGGTCTAAGAATTTAAGAAAGTATGTGGACATTAAATCACTTCTTTTATTGAGAAAATTTGGATTATTTATAAGGTTTAAGATGACGAGTTTTCTAAAAGGCAAAGATTACATTTATCTCTTTTTCCATTGTAATGTTTGGATTTAGCTATGATATTCCAAGTAATAATTGGGTTTTTACTGTTGTTTTTTAATTTCCAGTAATGTATGGATAAAGCAGTACTTTTGCTGTATTTACAGTTGTTTAAAGACAACATATAGTTGTTAAATCTTCTGCCTGTTGGAATTACTTGCAAAGTAAAATTTAACATCATTATCATCCAAATGAATTTGAGCTCTATAAACAATACTTTTGGTCATACAATGGTCATTCAACGGGCAAGTCTTATTCTTTTGCTAGTTGCAATTATTTTTAGACGGCTCATTTTTGCTATTACTTGGGTGACGGATGTTGTTTATGTATATTTATTTGATATCATAGCATTATTTTGTGAAATGTATTTATCTATGTTTTTAACACAATTATAACTAACTTTGATATTGTTTTTGTTGAAGATTTCTTTTTTGTGTGGGTAAATGGTAGAAATGTATATGAATTAAGTTAAGGGATAGTTTATCAATGTTAGTTTAGATGTTACGACTGAGGGGTGGTTTTAAACTACACTTCAGTCATTTAGTTACATATAATATATATAAACAAGTGAATAAAAAACAAAGAAAGTATTAACAATGTTCAAAACATTAATTAAAAACAGTGCTCAATACAAAAATAGAGCAATGAATATTTATTATAAGTTATAGTTTTGAATATGTACAAATTATAATTTGCTACAAAAGTGTACATTTTGGTTCGACATTGAAAAAACAATGTCTCATCGGATAGTTAAAAATGATGGTGCTAAACGTTATTTTTTCAAAAATAACATTTAGTACCATCATTATTAACTACCTGATAAGATATTGTTTTTTTGATGTCAAAACAAAATGTACACTTTTGTAGCAAATTATATGTGTTTTAAACTATAGCTTATAATATATATATATATATATATATATATATAAAATAAAAAATGATGGTATAAAAACATGATGATATGATCATAAATTATCATTCAAGCTAGAAAACCTTAGGAATAGTACCAAACTAGATAATCATAAAACAAAAATATAACATAAATCGTAACGTAAGCTGAAGTATATTCAGAAAACTATGCCAAGAAGAAGGGTTGGCTATAACATCATTTCCAGAATGAGAAAGGTTACTAAATGAAAGATCTGAAATAATGCCCAAATGTATACACGTTAGAAAGTACAGATTAGGTTCATGCAAACCCAGATAAAGTAATGTAAAATACTATTTCTTTAGTCTTGACTCATTCCTGTCTTTATCTTAAACTTTGTGTTTTCAACTTTCTATTGTGCACTCAAAATAAAGTGTTAAGAAATAAGTTAGTAAATAATGTCTCACGATATCAAAAATTGGAACCATGGTAGCATAATAGGTTGATCTTCCTATTTTTTTTCCCTGAAGAAGTGTTTAAATCCAAACACTGAAACAACCATATGATTATAGGGAAGAGGATATATATAGAAGAAATTATGTACATGTTCTAAAACATAATTTATAATAAATATTCACTGCTCTATACATCATATATTGAGCACTGTTTTAAATTAATGTTTTGGATGAAAAAAAAAATTTTTTTTTCTTTTTTCTCTCCTCATTCTATATTCACTCGGATATATATATATATATATATATATATATATATATTATAGTTTAGAATATGTATAAATTACAATCTACTACAAAGTGCGCATTTTAGTAGTAGATTGTAATTTGTACATGTTCAAAACTATAATTTATAATAAATATTCATAGCTCTATTTCTATATTGAGCACTGTTTTAAATGAATGTTTTGAATGCTGTTAATATTTTCTTTGTTTCTTATTCACTTGGATTCTTCTTTCTATTTTCCATTTTTTTTATTTTTATTTTAATTTTTTATTTTATTTTTATTTTTATCCTTCTCTTCAGTTAAAGAAAATGCTTATTCCAGCAAAATTTTTTGTACCAAATGGAAGGAATATTCTAAGGTCTGATGAAATGAGCTAATTAAGCTCATAGAAATGCATTATAATTTATAACCAATTGAAATGACATGTTGAGTTTTCCTTTATATATATATATATATATATATATATATATATATATAAATATGAGTTGAATATATAGATTAAAATCTGACAAGATGACAGAATAAGACATGGATTCAAAAATTTTAAATTAAAAAGAGAGCAACAGTTTATTGGAATGTTGATTGAGGCTTGATTTCAGAAATTAAACCGACATTCCAATATACTGCCTCTTTATCTTTTAAAAAATATTCAGAATTTTTAAACCTGTGTCTTATTAACAAATCTCTGAAGAAATTTAAAGTGAAATACTTTAGAATAAAGACACTTTTTCTATCTGATCTTTATTTATTCTATAATCTTGTTGGATTTCAGTCCAAATATTCTACTCATATACATAATGTAATATGTAATGTAATATACAAATATTCTACTCAAATACATAATGTAATATGTAATGTAATATACAAATATTCTACTCATATACATAATGTAATATGTAATGTAATATACAAATATTCTACTTATATACATAATGTAATATATAATGTAATATACAAATATTCTACTCAAATACATAATGTAATATGTAATGTAATATAAAAATATTCTACTCATATACATAATGTAATATGTAATGTAATATACAAATATTCTACTTATATACATAATGTAATATGTAATGTAATATACAAATATTCTACTCAAATACATAATGTAATATGTAATGTAATATACAAATATTCTACTCATATACATAATGTAATATGTAATGTAATATACAAATATTCTACTCATATACATAATGTAATATGTAATGTAATATACAAATATTCTACTCATATACATACAAATATTCTACTCATATACATAATGTAATATGTAATGTAATATACAAATATTCTACTCATATACATAATGTAATATGTAATGTAATATACAAATATTCTACTTATATACATAATGTAATATGTAATGTAATATACAAATATTCTACTCATATACATAATGTAATATTTCAGTCTACTACTTTTTCTGATTTTGTTTTTAAATTGCTAAATAAAGAATCTAATGCTTGCAAATTTACAATTTTATTCCTTCAGAAAAAACGTTTACTTTCAATTTTTGTTGATTTATTTTGATAAGCTTTTCTCATTCATTTTCTTTGCACGATTTATTCTTGCAGACTTTCTGACATTAGCATCATTCTCTTGTGACCCATACCAAAATATACATTTTTTTTTGCACGATTTAAAAAAAAATACAGTAAAACATTTATTTCTTTAAATTAAATAAAAGTTTTAGACTCTTTTTGTAATTTTCATGTCCACTTGTGCATCACTAGCTGTTTAACTGAAATTTTGTTCTCGTTTTTCTTATTTCACTTCTTTACAGATTCTATTTTTATTATCTATATTTATTATCCCTTCTTTTCCTAAACATTGACAGATTATAATTTGATATTTTAATGGTTGACTGTCACCACAATTCAGAATCTCAGCCATATTGGAGGATGTCAAATTTAGTGTCTTCTTTTCCTTTTTCTTTTTTTTTTCTGGCAATGGGGAAAATAAGGTATAAAATAGGACAGAGGATTAAAAAGATTGAATGAGAATAAAGCCATCATCTTTCCCCTTCACTTTCCATCATACATGTTGTTTTTTTGTTTTTTTATCTATTGCTCATAATAAAAACAACCAGGGTGAAACTTTCCAGAATAGTTGTCGTCATAAAAAGAAAAATATGGAAATTTTAAACTAGGTAATGTTAAGTCTGTGTGTGTGTGTGTGTACGTGTGTGTGTGTGTGTGTGTGTGTGTGTGTGTATAAAAAAAAAATATATATATATATAGATATCCGTGTGTGTGTGTGTGTGTGTGTGTATGTGTACGTGTGAGTATATATATATATATATATATATATATATATATACACACACATGTACAAACACACACTCATACATACATATATATATATATATATTTTCTAAACATATACTGTTAAATATAAGAGACAACAAATGTCTATTATGTTTAATCATGAGCCGTTCTAAACATCATATTTTGGCTTTAATTTCAGTTGAAAATAAAGACAAAAATTATCCAAATGTTGGATAATTTTTTATTAAGTTGTTTCTAAGCTTTCGGCTCACATTAGCCATCTTCAAAGAGGTTACAAGGATGTTAACACAAAAACATCCACCATCAGCGAAGATTTTATCTTGTGTTGACATAAAACTCCACTAAGCAATGGCAACAGTTACCAAAAATACCAAACGCAGTTTACAAATTTGTAATGCGGTTCTATGACGTCACACCGCGTGAGAACTCGAAATGATAACAGAACCATATATTTAAATGCAATGTAATGTGTTATGACCAGATTTAAACATGATTTTTTTAAGTGTGGGTTGTTTGGATTTAATGTAGATGGCCTCCAATATCTGAAGGTTCTTTTTACTGTGTGTATGAGTGAGTATTATTGTCTTGTTGACTAAAATCTGTCTGATATTACCTACACGATTATGTTTTTTTGTTTAATTGTACTCTGATCAGAAATGTGACAGGTAAGTCTAAGAGAGAGCATGATTGTAGTAAAATCAATATATGTAGTGGGTTTATTATTATATTATTTATATTATAAATATATATATATATATTATAATGTGTATATATATATATATATATATATATATATATATATATATATATATAAGCACAGAATGATTGCTGAAAAATGCATGAAACTCTGAATTGAAAAATATAGGATAATATATTTACTTATTTAAATATATTTTTGTTCTTTTATACAACATTGAGCACTGTTCTATTCCCACCTGATTAATATTTATATATTGTTGTGTATATAAGCCTATACACCAGGGCCATAGCTGATGCTAAAAAAACACTGGGCACAGAGAAAATTGCCCAGATTAATTAGTTGACAATATGATGACGTCATCAGTGTCATCCGTTTCCAGAAACTATGATTTTTGCGGATTTTTTCGGCTATTCCAATAGAAATTAGGCACAGAATGTGAACAAAAGCAGGAAATCAGGTTCGGACTTTCTGAGTATAACCAATCTTTTCTCCCAAAATTAATAAATAAACAGGTTTTTACCGATTTTTTTGGCTATTCCAACAGAAATTAGGCATAGAATGTGAATGAAAGCAGGAGATCAGGTTCAGACTTTCTGAGTATAACCCATCTTTTCTCCCAAAATTAATAAATAAACAGGTTTTTACCGATTTTTTTGGCTATTCCAATAGAAATTAGGCATAGAATGTGAACGAAAGCAGGAAATCAGGTTCGGACTTTCTGAGTATAACCAATCTTTTCTCCCAAAATTAATAAATAAACAGGTTTTTACTGCATTCATTCGGATGTTTTCTTCGTTTTTCTTTCTTTCTTTCTTTCCTTCTTTCTTTCTTTCTTTCTTTCTTTGTGAATTGTTTAGTTTGATTTCTGACGAAGACATTATTCCTTGCCCAGATTTTCACTATGATTGTACGGATCAGCCTGACCCATACCCGGTGTGCCGGGTAGTCAGATACGGCCATGCTATACACACATATATACTTATTTAACTTCTTACCTAAGATATTTAGATTTAGTAGGATTATTTCTTTTGTTTAACCACATGGTGTTTAAAGACATCGATTTAAATAATATAGGACTTTATAAGGATGATTGACTCATGATAGTAAATAAGTTTGATAGACTATGAAAACTATTTCATAGAGTTTTTAAATCTTTTGATTTTAGCGTAGTTATTAATTCTAATATAAAGCAAGTTGACTTCTTAGACATAATGCTAGACTTAGTTACTAATAATTTACAACCTTACATGAAAAACAATGCTAACCCAATTAATATAAACCCTAGCTCTAATCGTCCACCATCCATTATCAAATATATTCCATCATTGGTTGAACATCACATTAACATACACTCCTCTGGCAAAGAAATATTCGAAAAAATAAAACAATTTATGATAAAATCTTTAGGGATAGCGGTTATCGATCTTCTGAGATCAATTTTGTGAAAATCTATAGCAGGTCTAGAAAGAAAAATCAAAACAGAAAAATCATACGGTATAATCCTCTATTTAAATTTCTTAAATTAATTGATAAACATTTTCCCAAAAATAACCCTTTAAGCAAAGTTTTCAATAGGAATATGCTAAAACTCAGCTGTAGTTGCTCTAACAATTTAGAAAAATAATTAAATGACATAACAATAAAATATTGAAATTATAAAATAACAATAGTAATTCTACTACTCATATTTTTTTTCGGTTCTTATCTTTTCTGCCTAATTTTTGTGTAAATTGTTCTTAATTATCAAATTTAGGTTTGGTATATTAGGGTTTTGGTTATATGTAGGAATTCTAAGACCGGCCATGTTTGTTTTTTTTTATTTTATTTTATTGTTCTCTCTCTCTCCCTTGCTAACTGGACACATGGCTCTGAGGTGATCCCCCCACATCACACTACTGTCTGTTACTGCTTACTTAAGGTAACTTAAACTTTCCAGAACTGTATAGAAGAAACAAAATGAAGATAATTTTTGAAATTTTCTTAACTTTTTTCTGTCAGCCAACCTGCAACTTGGTGAGTTTAGCCAGTGTGATCTTATTTTTTTAATTATTTATTTATTTATTTTGATTTGTATTTTTATTTGTATTTTTTATTTTATTTTATTTTTTTTTTTTTCGGTTCTTATCTTTTCTGCCTAATTTTTGTGTAAATTGTTCTTAATTATCAAATTTAGGTTTGACTTTTACTAAGTTAAAACTTAGTTAACTTCAGTCACACATTTATTCTTTTTTTTTAATTGGAGTAGATAGCACCTTCTATCGCCCGGTCTCACACTCCACCCGCTTCTTTTTGGACAGGAGTAGAGGTGATCGCCTTGTTTCTTGTTTACGAATTGGTTCCCGGTTCATCTCTCTCTTTTTCGGTCTTTATGTCGGTTCGGCTGGAAGCTTTTTGCAGTTGGTGAGTATGGTGGCAATGTCTCTTCATTCTGAGGGTACCGGGTTGGCAGTTTCCTGGTTGCTGCTTCCGACTGGTAGTTAGGAGCCCGAACTCTTGCGTAGCGTCTCGAGAGGCTGCTCTGATCAACAGTTGAATAATATCGGGGTTCCTGGAGTGCAATTTCGCGCATGGACGGGCGTCCCTGCATGAATTTCCGATGGGCAACCCCGAGGCCACATTATGCTGCAGGCGGCGCCATTCACCATCCTTCACCTGCTGCAATTAACGACCATCTGACCCTACTCTAGACCTCTCTCTATCCACAACTATAACCAGCATGAAATTAAACAAACAAAATAGCAAGCCTAAACCAGCTAGTCGTAAATCGCCCAAACCTATCTGCGTTACCTTCACAAATATACGAGGTATTCGCAGTAACTTTAATAGTGTAGAGTCTTTCCTTCTAACTAACTCACCTGTATCTTAGCTATATGTGAGACTAACCTTGACCCTTCTATCCCCTCTTCAGAGCTGTTCGTTCCTGGTTACCTTCCTCTCTTCAGGAAGGACTCCAATGTCCATATGCATGGGCTTGGTGTATATGTCAGCGAACAACTCCCCCTAGCCATGGTCACATCTCTTGAATCCCTTGATCATTCCTTCATGTGCTTCCGTCTCTCACTTCTAAGCTCGGTTAGCTATCTCTTCTTCATCTACCGCTCCCCCTCCTCCTCTGACTGTACGTTACTTGATTGCATCTCTACTAACATCGACAGGGCCATTTCTTCTCACCCATCTGCCCATATATTTGTGTTTGGTGATTTTAACGCCCACCACACCAAGTGGCTTGAAAACTCAGCCACCGACCTTGCTGGGATCCGCACCATGCACTTTTCAATAGCCCAAGCTCTAACGCAAGTGGTGGACTTCCCCACGCGTTTCTCTAAAAACCCTAACGGAAGGGACTCTTTACTCGACCTTTGTTTTACCTCCATCCCAGACTCCTGCACTACCAGGCAACTCTGCCCCCTCGGAAACTCTGACCACGCCGTAGTCTCCGTAAACATATCAATCCACACTAACTCTATCCAAGAAAACCAGACCAGCAGAATATCATACTGCTACCAAAGAGCCGACTGGGACTCGTTCAGGGACTTCCTCTGCGACGTCCCCTGGAACAACGTCTTCGATCTTCCTGTCGAAGACTGTGCCTCCGAAGTCTCCTCTTGGGTTAAGGCTGGCATCGATGCTTTTATCCCTGCCAGAAAATTCCAACTAAAACCAAATTCGTCCCCCTGGTTCTCACCCGCTTGCTCGGCCGCTATTGCCCACCGGAACCATTTCTTCCGGCTCTATCGAAGCTGCTCGTCGAACCAAAACAGGGGCCTTTTCACCTCAGCACGGAACAAGTGTAAAAAAGTACTGAACGAAGCCAAGAGGGCGTTTGCTACCAGAATTAGGCAACGCATAGCATCCTCTAAGTTTGGCTCCAAAGATTACTGGCGTCTCTGCAAAAGCGTGCTCAGCAGGAACAAGACTTCAATACCCACACTAATCAATGAATTTGAAGTTCTCACCTCCCCAGCCGACAAGGCTGAATGCTTTGCCCGTAGATTCTCAACCAATTCGACACTGGACTCGTTAGGAATACCTACACCAGACTTCCCACCCAGAACTAAGGCTCAACTAAATAACGTCCACATTACACCCTCGCTAGTCGCCAAGATAATTGCGCAACTTGACTCACACAAAGCGAGCGGCGGTGACGGAATCCCAGTCATAGTACTGAAGAAATGTGCCCCAGAACTCTCCTCTGTCCTCTCTAAACTCTATAACCTCTGCCTATCTGCTTCCTGCTTTCCTGCCTGTTGGAAGTCCTCCTGCGTAGTACCTATATTTAAGAATTCTGGCGAACCCTCAGACCCCGCCAATTACCGTCCTATTAGTCTCCTTCCAATCTTTGGCAAAGTTTTCGAAGCCATTATCAACGCCGAGGTGATTCAGCATCTTATGGCCAACGGGCTTCTCTCTGACAAACAGTATGGGTTTCGCTTCGCCAGGTCTACTACTGATATGCTAACGACCATTACCGAATACATATACCAGGCACTTGACAAGAATGGTGAAGCCCGAACCGTTGCCTTGGATATCTCCAAAGCATTCGACAGGGTCTGGCATGCTGGCCTCTTGTGCAAACTGCGGAGCTATGGGATAACTGGACATCAGTTTGACCTCATCCAGTCTTTCCTCTCTAACCGCACATTGAAGGTGGTATTAAATGGGCATGCCTCCCAAAACTACCAGTCCCTCAAGGTTCTATCCTAGGTCCCACGCTCTTTCTGATCTACATTACTGATCTCTCCGACACCATTAGATCCCAAGTTGGCATGTATGCCGACGACACAACAATCTACTCCCGCATCGATCAGAAACCAGGTCTGGACGACAAAGTGAACCTCGCTGCCGTACTTGAAAGGGACCTGCAATCCGTAGTGACCTGGGGTAGGAAATGGTTGGTAAATTTCAATGCCTCCAAAACAAAGCTGTTATCAACTAATCACCATAGACAATCGCATCTACCTCCCATTAGCATGGGACAGGCTAGCCTCCCAGAGAGTAAAATACTACGCCTCCTTGGCCTTACACTCTCGGCGGACCTCAAATGGAATGACTATATTGAATCCATTGCCAAATCTGCTGCTATGAAAGTCGTCTCCCTGTGCAGGGCCCGGAAATTTTTCCCACCTGAAACTATTCTGCACATATACAAATCTACCATCCGCCCGTGTATTGAATATTGCTGCCATATCTGGTCGGGTGCCCCTGCTGCTCTCCTTGGGCTTCTTGACAAAATACAAAGGAGGATCTGTAACGTGGTTGATACTGACTTGGCAGACCGGCTGCAGCCGCTCTCACACCGGCGTGATGTGGCTTCCCTGTGCCTCTTCTACAAGTACTTTCATGGCTTCTGCTCCGATGAGCTTAGATCACTGGTGCCGCCTAAGCACGAATTTACACGAGATACGAGATTAGCAACTAGGTCCCACCCTTTTACAGTTAAACAAATAAGATGTAACCGTAAATTCTACTCCAACAGCTTCTTTTCTCGCGCTTCACACACACACACACACACACATATATATATATATATATATATATATATATATATATATATATATATATAATGCACTCATACACACACACATATATCTCTATACACACCCACCCACACACACAAGCACGCATAATACCGGGAAAAGGTATGTAGGTATATATATATATATATATATATATATATATAAAATGAACACAGAAGTAAGAAAAAAATACAAGAAGTATATGCACATTAACACACACACATGACATACACAGAGACACACACACACACTCATGATAGCGAATATTAGATGGCAATTAAAAAAAAAAAAAAAAAATATATATATATATATATATATATATATATAACAATAAACATGCCCCCAGTTAAAACAGATAAAATACCAGATTGTAAAACAGCTCCCACTATCACTGTAATAGAGATAAGAACCGGACACATCCAGCTATCAGTCAATGTGCACATAAATAAATCATAAATTAAAGCAGATATATGTAACATCAGGTCCTAAAACGGCGCCCACTATCAATTTAACAAATATGCATAAACACTAAATCCTATTATCAATCAATGCATACATATATGACCATTAGTTGAAAGGCATGGTCCATGAGCAGATGTGAAATCAAACTCTCCTACCATTCTAAAAATGAGAATTTAATGAATAATAAATAGGTAAAACTCAACACCTTCTTTACCTTCCTTTATTTTACAACTCCTTATTATATCCTTCAAAACCTACCCATACACCTAATATACACAATGCTTCAAGCAAATTACAAAACTCTCCTATATATATATATATATATATATATAGTGTATCAAGGCAGCAGATAATTTTCTAAACATATACTGTTAAATATAAGAGACAATGAATGTCTATTATGTTTAATCATGAGCCGTTCTAAACATCGTATTTTGACTTTAATTTCAGTTGAAAATAAAAACAAAAGGTCTTCAACATTTGGATCATTATTTATTAAGTTGATTCTAAGTTTTCAGCTCATATGAGCCATCTTCAGAGAGGTTACAAAGATGTTAACATAACACTGGGATTTTTAAGGATGAGTAGGACAATAAATTTAATTATCAGATCTGACGGCCAGAATCCAGAATGTGTTTGTTTATATATATATATATATATATATATATATATATATATATTAGAGCTGTTCATGTCTGTTGAATTTTGTTGGATAGAGATATATATGAGTACATAAAGATACACACACACACACACACACACACATAAGTATGTATATATAATATGACTTAATTTTTCATTTTTTGTTTTGTTTTGGAATTCTCCAAATGACCAATCAAGCATTGTTTAATTCAATTTGCTTTTTTGTATATTTCTAAAATGAGGTATTGTAATCATTTATGCTATTTACATTGTTCGAGCTGTTGTCCTCATCTTTGTTGCCATATTCATGTTTAATATCTGTCTATATTTCTGAGATGAGGTTATGTAATTATTTGCACTATTTATATTGTTTGAACTGTTGTCCTCATCTTTGTTGCCATATTCACCTTCAATGTCTATCTATATTTCTGAGATGAGTTATTTTAACTATTTTAACTATTACAACAGACTGAACAATGTAAAAATTGTTCAGACTGTTGTCCTAGTTTTTGTTACTGTTATGGTGACTTACCCATATGACACATGAACTCTGTCAAACAGAGTGGGAGCAAAATCTATTCCAGCAGATAACTCTGACAGCCAAACTAACAATCATTCTAATAATCTCTCATTGATATATTTTTTAATACTGTCTATATTAAATATATATGTTTAAAACTATTCCTTCTTTGTGTCTTTATTTCTGGCCCCAACAACTGGGCAACGAGGATTCTTAAGGACCTTTGAGGACCCCAGAAGGACTGCATGGATATTGTCAATATTGCTTCAACATTGTACTCATGGAATTCTGTTTTCATCACACTTTGTTCTATTCAACAGTAAACCAGAAAAGAAAACTGAACAAAAAAAAAGTGTAACTGACTTACACTGAAATGGAACATGAGCTGCTAAACTGCAAGAATTCCTGATCTTCAAGGAAAAAAAAGCACTCGTGATTTCTCTGAGTGAGTAAGAAATTAAAGTTATTCACTTTCAATAATTTTTATTTTTATTACTGGTGAGTAAGAAACTAAAGTTTTTTCTTGTTTTTAAAAAAAAGAAAGTTTGTATCAGAATTTAATTTGTATTCAGATAATCCTAAAAAAAAAAAGAAGACACAGATAAACATGGATAAATTTAAATCCACCATGCTCGAAATTCTTAAATTCCAATTTGAACAGCAAAACCAACAGGAGCATAAGTAGCAAGAGAAGCAAATTCAAAGGAAAATTAAATGGCAAAAAAGCAACTTCAGCAGCATAAAAGAATAGAGCACTTCCAGCTCGATAAACAAAAAGAACGACATGAAATTCAAAAGCAAACTGAGAAAGATCCACTTGAAATGCAGTCGTTAGTATATGTTTGTACTATTGTCTCTGTTAAATATATTTCTTTTGCTCTATTCTTTCTTTGTGCATTCATTTCTGGTCTTAACAAAGCCACAACAGTTACCATAATTAGCTTCTATATTTGTCCCTATTTCTGAGATGAGGTACTGTAAATATTTACACAATTCACATTGTTCAAACAGTTGTCCTCTCTGTTGCCATATTCACCTTTAATACTTGTTTATATTTCTGAGATGAGGTATTGTAATTATTTATTCTATTTACATTGTTTAGATTGTTGTCCTCGTCTTTGTTGCCATATTCACCTTCAATATCAGTCTATATTTCTGAGATGAGATATTGTAACTATTTACATTGTTCAGACTATTCTCTTCATCTTTGTTGCCATATTCACCTTCAATATCTGTCTATATTTCTGAGATGAGGTATTGTAACTATTTACATTGTTCAGACTATTCTCTTCATCTTTGTTGCCATATTCACCTTCAATATCTGTCTATATTTCTGAGATGAGATATTGTAACTATTTACATTGTTCAGACTATTCTCTTCATCTTTGTTGTCATATTCACCTTCAATATCTGTCTATATTTCTGAGATGAGGTATTGTAACTATTTACATTGTTCAGACTATTCTCTTCATCTTTGTTGCCATATTCACCTTCAATATCTGTCTATATTTCTGAGATGAGGTATTGTAATTATTTACACTATTTACATTGTTCAGTCTGCTGTCCTCATCTTTGTTGCCATATTCACCTTCAATATCTGTTTATAATTCTGAGATGAGGTAGTGTATTTATTTACACTATTTACAGTTTTTGGACTGTTATCCTCATCTTTATTGCCATAATAACCCACAATATCTGTCTATATTTTTGAGATTGGGTATTGTAATGATTTACACTTAGACTGTTGCTGTATTCACCCTCAATATCTGTCTATAATTCTGAGATGAGGTATTGTAATTATGTACACTGTTTACATTTTTCGAACTGTTGTCCTCATCTTTGTTGCCATATACACCTTCAATATCTGTCTATATTTTTGAGATGAGGTTTTATTTACACTATTTATACTGTTTAGACTGTTTTCCATTTATACTTTCAATACCTATTTATTTTTTTGAGATAAACTATTTTAACTATTTACATTGTTTGTATCATTGTCCTCAGCTTTGCTGCCATATTCATGATGCTTTGGTCATTGTACTCTTTGACATTACAATCTACCCCAGTGATCGATATATGAGGTTCAGTTCAAACTTCCAGTCCCCTGAAGAATGTTGAAGTGTACAGTGGCCCAAACATTGCAAATATGGCAGCAAAGATCAGGTCAATACTGAACAATGTAAATAATATAAAACAATTTCTTTTATTTTTAAACTTACCAATTTTTATTTCTGTTGATTTAAATTTTGCTTTTCTTATTGGACTTATTTCTATAAAACTACATTCTTGATTTATTTTGTTTTTATTTCTATTACTTATTGTCACTCAATAACACGGCCTGTGTGCCACTCAACATAGAACTTTATTTGCTGGTATTCTATGACTGTCCCATCGTGGACTGAGCATGCAAGCAACGAGGAGGTGTTGGAAAGAATGGCAACAAAAAGGAAATTGATGCTGAGCATCAGGAAGAGACAACTGAAGTTCCTGGGACATGCAATGAGGAAAGAGAGCCTGGAGAACCTGATACTGACTGGTCAGATAGAAGGAAGGAGAGACAGAGGAAGGCAGCGGATAACATATTTGCAGGGTCTGATCAGGTGGATGACGGAACGGGGGTTGCCAGGAGCAAACATACTAAGAGCCACAAGGGATAGGGAGACGTGGAGAACCATGATCGCCTACGTCCTGAAGGGACAGGGCACATAGAAGAAGAAGAAGAGAAGACAAGAAGTGTAGGTTTTAAGGTTATATACAAAATATAACAGTCAACTTTGGTCTTTTTCTAGAAGAGGTCAAGATTGTATCGATTAGAGAAAGCATTGTATTCATTTCTTCTCATTTATATTTTCTTTCTTTAATTTCTTTCTTTTTTATCTCTTTCTTTTTCTATTTATTTTCCTTCTCTTTTCACTTATTCATAATTCAATTGTGTATCTTTGTTTTTTCTTTCCTATTCATTTTTTCTTTCTCTTTTTTTCTTTCTGTTAATAATAATCCCTTTCTTTTTTCTTTTCTTTTCATTCTCCTTTATTGATATTTTATTTCCATCTTTCATTTTTGAATTTTTATTTTATTTATTTCTTTTTCCTTTTTAATTTCTTTCCCTCAGTTTTCTTTTTCATTTATTATTTTTATTATATTTATAATCCCTTTATTAATTTTTTTCATTCTTCCTCATTTATATTTTTTTCAATCTTTCCTTTTTTTATGAAGATAACTTTCACTTCTATCTTTCCTTCATTTTTCATGATTTTTTTTCTTTTTCTTTCTTTTTAATACCTATTTGTTTCATTATCTTTTCTATTCCTTTTCTATTTCTTTCTCTTCCTTTTTTTCATTTATAATTCCTTTTGTTTTTTCTTTTCTTTGTTTTTATTGCTATTTTCATTCAATCTTTTCTCTGTCTCTTTTATGAATTTTGCTTTTACTTCATTCTTTATTTTTAATTTCCCTGGCGTTTTTTTTTTCATTCTTTAGTTATGTATCTGCCTCCCCACAGAAGCACAAGGCGGTTTTATTATGAGAACTGAGAGCCCTTAAGCCCAGACACCTGTCTGTTTTTTCCTCAAATGAGACTCTGCCTTTTGGCTTATCGTCATTTGGATTCATCTCTGCCTTCAGGCAGTGAGTCAGACAAGTTCACGTGAAACTCTTCTGAGGTGATTTTCTCAGCACAGCTAAGATGTGGCACAAGGCTAAATATATGGAGCAACCTGTGAGGATCAAACTCATTACCCACTTTTAATGATTTTAGTGAGACAAGCTTGTTAACTTTTATGCCACATCAAGGTACTCACTTTCTTTCAATCTTTCTCACTTATGTTTTCCACATATTAAGTATGAATTTTTATTTCTTCTTTTTTATTAATAATCATTTTCTTTATCTCATTCTCCCTTATTTATATTTTCTTTCAATCTTTTCTGCTCTTTCTTTTATAAAAATGACTAGCAGTATAGCCTGGCGTTGCTCGGGTATAATGAAAGCTTTAAAACTAATCCATGGTACTGGAGCTCAGACTCAGCCTAAAGAATATTTGTGTGAAGTTTGGTGAGAATCGGATAAAAATTGTGGATTTGTTAGAAGGACATACAGACAGATAAACAGACACACACACAAACATCTTGCCTTTTATATATATATATATATATATATATATATATATTATCGATTTTGTGCACTATTGTAAGAACTGCTACCTTGAAACTTTTGAATATCACTTCTTATGTCTTTGTCTATGAGTGTATCAAATTTGATTAAAATCGGACCACTTCTTCTATTAATCAATTTTTTCGATTATCAATTTTCAATATTTATTGGGGGTACCTTGACACAAAACCTAGCTAAGAACACTCGCAGATACTTGTAGTACAACTGTGTAAATTTTCAAGAAAATCAGCTCAACCGTTTCGGAATCTATAGGTAACACACACACACACACACACACACACAGACAAATTTCCATTTATAAATAAGTGTAGATCTTTTTCATTTTTCCCCACTTTCTTAAATTTTTTCTTTTTCTTATTTTCTTTGATTCTTTATTCTTTTATTTGTTTATTTAGTTACTGTCATTCTTTCTGCATTTGTTTTTAATGCATTTTCTTTTTTATGTTTCTTTCCTTTCTATTCATTTTTTTCTTCTTACTGGATATTTTCTTTCAACTCTAATTTTTCTCTCTTTATTTCTTTCTTTCTGTTTTTCTTTCTATTTGTTTTTCTTTCTTTCTTTATATTTTTCTTTATTTTTGTTTTTCTTTTCCTTTCTGTTTTTCCTGTTTATTTATTTTTTTTTTCATTTGTCATTTTGCTTTTCTTTCTTTCTGGTTTTCTTTTTTCTATCTGTTTTTCTTTTTGCTTTCTGTTTTTCTTTCTTTCTGTTTTCCTTTTTTCTTTCTGTTTTTTCTTTTTCTGTTTTTATTTATTTTTGTTTTTCTTTCTTCTTTCTGTTTTTCTTTCTATTTATTTTTCTATTTTTTTTCTTTTTTCATTCTTTTTTCTTTAAGTTTTTCTTTCTTTCTGTTTTTCTTTCTTTCTGTTTTTCTTGTTTCTTTCTGTTTTTTCTTTTTCTGTTTTTATTTATTTTTGTTTTTCTTTCTTCTTTCTGTTTTTCTTTCTATTTATTTTTCTTTTTTCTTTTTCTTTTTTTATTCTTTTTTCTTTAAGTTTTTCTTTCTTTCTGTTTTTCTTTCTTGCTGTTTTTCTTGTTTCTTTCTGATTTGTGTTCCATCTGTTTGCTTTCTTTCTTTCTTTCTGTTTCTTTCTTTTTTGATTTTCTTTCTTTCTATTTTCCTTTTTCTTTCTGTTTTTCTTTTTTCCTTTTTTCTGTTTTTATTTATTTTTGTTTTTCTATCTTTCTGATTTTCTGTCTTGCTGTTTTTCTTGTTTCTTTCTCATTTTTTTCTGTTTTCTTTCTTCTATTTTCTTTTTTGTTTCTGTTTTTCTTTCTTTCTGTTTTTCTTTTGCTTTCTGTTTTTCTTTCTTTCTGTTTTTCTTTTTTCTTTCTGTTTTTTCTTTTTCTGTTTTTCTTTATTTTGGTTTTTCTTTCTTTCTGTTTTTTATGTTTTTGATTTTTTCTGTTTTTCTTTCATTCTGTTTTTCTTTTTGTTTTTCTTTCTTTCTGATTTTCTTGCTTTCTTCCTTTCAATTCCACACTGACCAATTCTCTTTTCTTTAACATCAATCCTACATTCCACATAGAATCAGATTTCTATCATTTTCTCCTTCTATTCTGGTCCTCGGCAACCATTTGCATCTCTCAGACAAATTCAGTCAATGCCTGTACAATAATTTTGTCGCCATATAGAACAAGATCGGTGCCATGAGGAATTTCTAGCAGACACTCCTCAAGCCCAGTGATTCTGGCCTGGAGATGAACTAACCTGATTGACCATATTTTATTCCAATGTGACTCAATTCAGCTATAACTTTTCTGAAAATCTTTCCTCTCCAACACTTTATTCCATAACCAACCAAAAGAATACGAGAAGTTCCAAAAACTAGAATCTCCTTATAACTGAACAAATACAATTAGAAGCAATTGGTATTTGATGGCTGCTACCACATTTCCATTTGATGAATTATACTATTATGTAGGTAATATCAAACCTTATGGCAATATCACAACAACACACTGTTTCCTGTAAATCATTAAAGTTAAGCAACATCAAGTCTGGTCATTCCAGATTTTGCCAGCACACAAACTGATGGAGTCAGAAAGTAAATGTTATTAGTGTCAAATGGTTCTAAGGATTAAAGAGACAAATATTCAACCAAGTTTTAATGAAAAATGATCACCAAAAAAGAATTCCAAGGTTAGATTTTAGATTATGATTGCTATCTTTGGATCTTTCCAATTGTCTATGGTAAGTTGGATTTATTCATTCGTGTCTAGGCTTCTGGCCATATCATGTCAAAATATTGGTTCCCATATGATCACCAAAGTTAAGCAACATCAATCCTCATCATTGCTTAGATGTGTGACTGTTTGGGAATACAAGGTGCTGTAAGCTTGGATGTGTAGGTGGTGTAATGGATAATGACTCGGAATTGTTAATTCGAGAGTTGAGTTTCAATTCACATTGAGTTTGTTATTTTCACTTATGCTGAAGATATGTGTTGTGGTACAGTGGATATCACCTCAGAACGAGAAATTGAAATGGAGAGCCGAATTGGAATTCAGTTTGAATTCATTGCATTCACTTATCAGGAAAAATAGTTCAGAGCAGTTATCGTGAAAGTATTTATAGAAAAGACAGAGGGAGGCTACATCACATTAGTGTGAAAGTGACTAAAGTCGAAAGGTCAAGACAGGACCAATTACACTGAAGATCCTTCTTTGAATTTTGACGAAAAATTTGGTGTGAACAGCAGGAGCAACTGACCAGATATGGCAACAGTATTCAATGCATGGACAAATGGTGGATTGATAAATGTACAATTCTTTTTTTAATCATTTCACCCCAAGCAAGGCAGAACTGCCACTGGTGCGCAGAGGGTTACAGAAGAGTTGAGTGATGAGAAAGAGAAACAAGTAACAGGGGAGTCAGAGAATGAGTAAGAAAAGGATGAGAATACGGGTGTGAAGAGGGTTGCATGTGAGTGAAAAGGAAGAAGAACATGAGACAAGGGTTGTCAGGGAAAGGATATGAGTCAAGAAGATAAGAGTCGGCAATTGACTTTGTATTTAAATTCTTGGAGATTGTAGCTTTCAGGTAAGCAAGTATATGGAAGGGAATTCCACAGGTAGGAAGTGTGAGCTACGAAACTGCTAGAGTAGAAGTTGCGGTTGCATTTGATTGGTTTCACTGTAAAAGGGTGGGACCTAACCGCAAGACTAGTACCTCGAGTAAATTCATGCTGTGGGGTATACTAAGAGCTAAGTATTTGTAGAGGAGTGAGGGAAGCCACATTACACCGGCGACTGGAGTTGGGCTACCAGGTAGGGATCAATTACATTACAGATTCTTAGTTGGATTTTTCAAAAGTCCGAGATGAATAGCAGATGGATTCCGACGTGAAAAAACTTCTGACCCGACACAGTAACCCAAACTTCCTAGCAGTAGATACAGCTATAGATTTCGAAGTAGTCGATTGGAGAGTGGGCCCAAGGAGGCACAGTGTGCTGCTCTCTAGGAGATTAGCGTCATTCATTCTGATGGTAGGTAGGAAAGTTTCTCTCTGATGGATAAAGGAGTGTGTCATTTTAGAAGCATTAAAATGTATAAGCCATTTCTTATTCCATTCCATCACAGATTAGGGGTGCTTTTCAAGAGCAGAATCAGATTTATTTCGTTAGCCTAGGTAGATTTACTATTGAGAAGGAAGTAAATAGTAGTGCTACCTTCATTGATACTTACTTGAGAACAGATTACATCAAGAGATCATTGATGAAGATCAGAAACAGCGGAGGAGGCAGGATAGAGCCTTGAGGAAGTCAACTGTTGAGACGGGAGTATATGGTGGTGTCATCTGCATAGATGCTTACTTGGGAACTATGACATCAGGAAGACCATTGATGAAGATCAGAAACAACGTAGGATGTAGGACAGAGCCTTGAGGAACTCAACTACTGAGACGGGAGTAAATGGTGGTGTCATCTGCATAGAGGCTTACTTGGGAACTGATGACATCAGGAAGATTATTGATGGACATCAGAAACAGGTAGGATGTAGGATAGAGCCTTAAGCAACTCAACTACTGAGACGGGAGTTAATGGTGCTGTCATCTGCATAGATGGTTACTTGGGAACTGATGACATCGGGAAGATTATTGATGAAAATCAGAAACAGCGTAGGATGTAGGATAGAGCCTTAAGGAACTCAACTACTGAGACTTGAGTTAATGGTGGTGTCATCTGCATAGATGCTTACTTGGGTACTGTTTACATCAAGAAGAACAGAAACAGCGTGGGACCTAGGATAGTCCCTTGAGGGATGTTCGCATTTGTATGAAAAGATCTGGAATCTTGCTTGTTTAAAACGGCCTTCATTTCACAATTTGATAGGAACGATGGGAATAAACAAAAAAAACTCGTCTAGAAATACTAAAGCTTTGTATCTTGCATGCCAAATTTTATCAAATGCTTTTGAGATATCTAGAGCAACAGCTCAAGCTTTGCCCTTCTTATTAAAAGCCGGGTATATGTATTCAGTGACGGCCGTTAGCACATTGGCCCAGTGGAATCCATATTGTTTTGTCAGAGAATAGGTCGTGAGATGTAAAATGCTTAACTACTTCAGCATTGATAATAAATAATCGAACACTTTGTACAAAGTGGTAAAAGGCTAATAGGGTGGGTTATATAGAAGTCAATGCTCCCTACAGAATTCTTAAAAACAAGAACTGAAGAGGAGAACTTTCAAGAAACAAAAACGTGAAGCAACTAAAATGTAGTTCTTCAGAAGGATGCTGCGAATATCATGGATCGAGCATGTGGGCAATGACGAGGTCTTGGAAATGATGGAAACAAAAAGGAAACTAATACTGAGTATCAGGAAGAGACTGCTGAAGTTCCTGGGACACGCAATAAGGAAGGAAGGAAGGAAGGAAGGAAGGAAGGAAGGAAGGAAGGAAGGAAGGAAGGCTTGGAGAATCTGATACTAACAGGCCAGATAGAGGGATAAATAGACAGGGGAAAGCAACAGATAACATATTTGAAGGATCTAATCAGGTGGATGACGGAACGAGTATTACATGGTGTAACAGGAGAAGGCGTGCTCAAAGCCACCAGGGTTAGGGAAACGTGGAAAGCCACGATCGCCTACGTCTTGAAGGGACAGGGCACATAGAAGAAAAAGAGGAAAAGAACAGGGAACTCCTTCTTAAACAGGAAACAAAAAATGAGCCTCTACTCCTGTTTAAGAGAAGAGGAAGGAGTATGAATTATTTAATGCTGAAACATATTTGGGAATAATTATGTTTCCAAGTGAATATTGCATGAATAATTTTTTTGTGAGTAGGATGTGAAAAAACAATTTTTTTTAGAATTGATTTTTGAAATCAAATATCATGACCAAAAATTTTGTAATATTTCAATTTCCAGCGAAAATGTTATGTAGATGAAAGCTTTTGAAAGAAATTAGCTGTAAGGCATAAATTCAAGAGAAAGGCAAATATTTTGCTTTTTAGTCTTGTTTTGCAGCTAATTTTTGCACAGACATTACACAAAATTTGAAAAAATAAATAAAAAAGGGAGTGAAAATGTGTAGAATTAAAAAAATGTTATCGGTAAAAGGTTAAAAACTACTTAGAACAACAAAATATAAGAAGTTGTAAGAGCCATCTTTTTAAAGGTTAAGGTTCGTAAAAGAATTGAATTTACCCTGAGTTCAAATTTCATGATATTCTCATAAAAAGAACAGACACCAAAATTGTAATTCCATCGAAATTACGTTGAAAGAAGTATTATTTTATTTAGAATATTTAAAGAAATTTAAGAAGTTCAAAACAAATGACATTGCAATTAATTGACAGAGAGTTAATTATATATATTTCTCTCTCTCTCTCTCTCTCTCTCTCTCTATATATATATATATATATATATATATATATATATATATATATTTCTAAATATATATATATATATCCAGGTGAAGAGAACCAACAGTTTTACAATTTCGATTTCTCCGGCATTTATTTTTTTTTTATAAAAGTGCTCACTCAATACAAGTAATATTAGTTAAATTGAACACACACATATTTTTTTATGTTTTTCCATATCTATAAATAACAAAAGTATTGTTTCTTTTACTTAAATGAAAATCATTTTCGCAACAATGAGTTAACATTGCCTGATCACGAGATAAAAATCTCGAAACATAAAAATTTCTGTGTCGCAATGTGTTTTTATTTAAAAAACAAATTAATATATAGATATATATATATATATATATTGAATTAAATACCATACGTTATACATGCTTCGGTGATTATGTCACTAAAGATGCATATCTGACTGGGCAGAAGGTTTTACCGGAGTAGTTTGCCATTACTTTCTGCGGTTGACTATTTGCCAACCAAGGCTAAAAACCCGATCAGTCCTGCTATTTAACCAATAGTTGGAAGGAAGAAACGGATTAATAAAATTCCAAAGAGTATTTTTGCGTAATTGAATGTTACGAATTCAAGTAGAATTCGAACTCGAAGAGTAAAATATTTCGTGTCTACATTAAAGTTAAAGTTTTAACAGAATAACAAAAATGTAAGAAGAAAAATATGAGTGAATTTTTTTTCACTGAACACTATTGTATGACGAAAAAATGTTCATAGAGAAAATGCATGTAGTTATTTGTTCAGAGAAATGTAAGTATTTAAAATGTTCCACAGAAACATAATTGATAGTAGAGTTCATAGTTGATAGTAGTAAGTAGCTAACTTTCCCGGGTCGTATACAGATAGTAGCAGAATGTAAAGTCTTATGTTCCTTCCCCCTTTTTGTTAGGTTGACGACAGGCTGAGAAAGAAGGCGAAATAAATGAAAAAATGTACTGGTCGCAGACAGTTGGAGTGTCCTGTTGTTGTTATTGTTGTTGTTGTTTTCTTTGGTGGCGTGAAGTGAAAACGAAGAAAAGAAAATTGGAAGAGGTAGATTGAATGTATGTCGGCAAGTTATGACCTCGGCTTGAAATATGGCAATGAAAGGCTATCGGATACCGCTCCCATTTTGACCGGTCAAGAGATGTCGTTTAAGTCCAGCGGCATTTTCATTTTATGTGTGAAAAAAAAAATTGACTGGTGTCAAAGACCAATTTTCTATCAGAATTTTACTTTCACACTGACTTGTGAAATTTGCCTTGGTCTGGGTTTTTCCAAAATGGTTTTGTCATTTGGATCAGATTTTGCAGGTGTGCAATTTTACTTTAGGTGTTTTAGTTAACTGTTCGATGATATAGGATTTGTATCTTATACATACACAGGCACGTTTATCGCACACGCTTCACACAAAAGCACACACAGGGAGAGAAACAAGCATACTATAATAACTAGTTATATTTTTTAAATTTCATTTCAATTATGTAAACATGTAATTCCTTTTGATAATATAACACTTCGTCATTTGTTTTATTGTCATTGTTTTGTGTTCTCTCTTTTTACCAGAACTCACGTGAGTCCACCGATAATATCAGCGGAATCAAGGTTCCAGGAGATGATAAATATCTATCTATATATATATATATATATATAAAAGACAGGATGTTTGTGTGTGTGTGTGTCTGTCTGTATGTTCTTTATACAAATCCACAATTTTTATCCTATTCTCACCAAACATCACGCAAATATTCTTTAAGTTTCTAGGGCTACTTATTTTTTCCGATCCCCCGCCCTGATATTGGGAATTGGTACCCCGATATCCGGTCAGGTCTGATCTAAATCAGGTTTTCAGCTCTTTTATTTTGGTTTTTGCATCGGGCTTTTATTTATTTGACATCGATACCGGAAATCAAAATTTGACTTACATCCATTCATTTTTCGTTCAGTCTACGGTTTCGCTTTAACTGGAAACAACTATTGCTTTTTAATCTTCCGTGCCAACGTCCAAAGAGTCTGAACTCCAGGACTATGGATTTGTTTTAAAGTTTTCATTACACCCGAGCCCCGCCGGGTTATATTGCTAGTTTTATATAAAATATTGATATACATCTCAATCTAATAGCTGACAGCTGCAACATAATCGTAACTTATTTTTTATCCAAACAATATAAAATCTTGCAAGAATTTTAATCCTATCTCTTGCACTTCTCGCTTGTGGAACTCTCTTCCGGCTCCTTGCTTTCCAATCAACTTTGATCTTGAAAAATGTAAATGCATGGCCAATCATTATTTACTGTATTCATAATTGCTGTTGTTTTATTGTTCTCTCTGTTTCATTATATTTATCTTTTTTTAATATTCTCTCACACTCACTTGCATCTTAGTGGCTTTATTGCCTATCAAAAACAACAAACATTCATAGCTGCGTCGTTCAGCTACTGTAAACAGCCATTGCCCATAAAATACAATAAATATGTTAGCCATCGTATGAGTTTGTTTTTATAGTGAAAGCTCACTGGTGCACTTATATATATTTTTTAATCGTATCACCCTAAGCAAAGCGATAACGCCACTGATGTGCAGGGGGGCTGCATAAGAGTAAAAAGGTTAGTGGGCTACATAAGAGGAAAAGATTAGATTGAATGAGTGAAGAGAAAGACGAACTAATTAGAAAGGAGCAACAAAAAGATGGGAATACAGGTGTGATGACAATTGCAAAGGTGGAGAGAAAGGAAAGGATATACAGGGTGGTGTAAAAAGAACTAAAGTCAAGTGGTTAAGAGATGAATATTGACGTTGCATTTAAATTCCTGGAGGTTGTAGCCGTCAGGAAATCAAGAATATGGAAGCGAGTTCCACAGGCGGGAAGTGCAAGAAAAGAAGCTGCAGGAGTAAAATTGTCGTCTACATTTGGTTGATCTAACTCTGAATGGGTGAGACCCAGTTGCCAGTCTGGTTGCACGAATAAATTCTTATGGCGGTGGCACCATATACGAATTTACTCGAGCCACATGATTAGCAACTAGGTCCCACCCTTTTACTGTGAAACTAATAAGATGTAAACGCAAATTCTACTCCACCAGCTTCTTTTCTCGCACTTCCCTCCTGTGGAATTCCCTTCCATTTACTTGCTTCCCCGACAGCTACAATCCCCAAGAAATTAAATATAAAGTTAATAGTCATCTCCTATCTCACCAACTTGCATCCTCTCTCTCTCTCTCTCATGATCTTATCTCATTTCTGCAGTATTCCTATCTCTCTCCTACCCGCTTCCTGACACCCCCTGTATTCTGTCACTCTTTCTCATAACTTTCCGCTGATGCAACCCCCTGCACAACAGTGGCAGTAAAATACCTTGCTTGGGGCGATACGATTATATATATATTAGATTTACATCTTTAATAAAGTTTTTAAGTATTTTCAAACCACATACTCCCCCAGTTAGATTTACAACCAGAAATTTTCTTAAGAAACTATTTTATACACCCTTGTTTAAACAGAAAATATTTTTTTAGAGAATAAAATTGTTTCTTAGAGCTGTACATGAATTACCAAATGTAAGTTAAGTTTCAGTCCTGTTATGTTCTTTCTCATATATTTACGCACAGTAAGCACCGTTGCATCTTAGTGGCTTTGTTACCTTGCTTGGGGTAAAATGATTAAAAAAAAGAACAAATCCCTTGAGTCATTACCCAAAGAGTGAATTCACTAATGATTGGCTAATATCTTCCCTTTTTTCTATTGTTGGTGGTTCCAGATTTATTTTTTCAAAAACTTGACTCAATTCCCCAGAAAAGAACAAGGCAATAATTGCCAATATATTACTTACAAAACTGGCCTAGTCTTACCCATTTAGTTATTCTTCACAAGAAAGGCATTGTCTCTGACAAGGACAGAAAGAATCTTCCAATTGATTTTAGTCAATAAAGCTAAATATTCTTCTATTTAAATGCCAAATAAAGACCATTGTCCACAGCTGATGATTATTAAGGTCATCTATTCTGTGAATAGATCCAATGACAAGGACCCAGTTGGTCATTTGTTGCTGTTAGCCAAATAGCCAATTCATTTTATCCCCCAATTTCGTTGCTTCTTTAGTTTCACTCCCCACACCCTTCTTTTTTTTCTTTTTTTTTTCCTTCTAAAGAATTTTTGAAATTCTTTCTTTTGGAAATTCAGTGGTATTTTCTCCAGCAATGAGATAATCTTTTACTTTCATTTACATTCTTGGTACACTTGTTTCGTTCTTTTCAGTTATTTTCATTAACTTTTATCTTCTTTTTCTTCTTCTTCTTTACTGATTCGCATTTGATTGGCTGAAGTGTTATAAAGGTCTTTTTCACTTGCTTTTCTAGGACTTCTTTTACTCAAATCTTTTTCCTTCTCTCTCTTTTTATTCTTTCATTTGTTTTTTTTTTACTCACCAATGAACAGAAAATCCTGATTACACGTTTTCAGCAACTAAATTCAGCACCTCCAACTTTTTTCTGCCTTTATTAAATATTTTACTCTTTTTCTCGGCATTTCTTCATTATTTTCTCTGCAGTTTAATTTTCTTTTATAACACTTTTCACACCAACCAATAACATTTTCCACCAGTTAATTTTTCATTCTTATATCTGCTATCTTTTTCCTTCCCTGTATTTCTCTGTTTTCCCTTTATATTCCTCTCTGTATATCTTTCATTTCCATTTGCATCTCTCTCTCTCTCTCTCTCTCTCTCTCTCTCTCTCTCTCTCTCTCTCTCTCTCTCTCACGCAAACACATTTTTGTTTTGATTGCCTATTTCCTTTTGCTTTACGTTTTCTGATTGGCTATTTTTGTTTTATTCTCACATTTCAATAATTTTCCTTCATTTTTTATTGTCTGCTTTTCTTTCTTTCCCTTTATTGTCTACCTTTCTTTCTTTATTTTTATTGTTTGCTTTTCTTCCTTCTTTTATTCTTTTCATTCTCTCTTTTTATTGTCTACTTTTCTTTCTTTTTTCTTTTTTGTTGACTGTTTTTCTTTCTTTTAATTCTGTACTTTTTTTAATTTCCTGTTTTTCTTTCTTCGTTTTTATTGTCTTTTCTTTCTTTCCTGCTATTTTCCGCTATTTCTTTCTTTTTATTATCTGCTTTCTTTTACCCTTTTTTTATTGTCTGCTTTTAATTCTTTCTTTTTATTGTCTACGTTTCTTTCTTTTTATTGTCTACTTTTCAATCTTTATTTTTTGTTGCCTTTTTTCCATTCTTTTTTTTCGTCTTTTTATTCTTTTTTTTTCTCCTTTCGGTTCTTTTTTATCAGAATTATTTTAATTTATTTATCTCTTTGCTTTTTAGCTTTCATTCATTTTACACATACTTTTAAATTTCTTTTTTTGGCTTTCGTTCACACTCTTTTTCTTTGTACTTTTTCAATCATTTTCTTCTTTCAGTTATTCTTTTATGTTTCTTTCTTACTTTCTATTTTTCCTATATTACTCTTCTAGTTTTCCTCATTCTACTTTATTCCTAATTCTTCTTCCCTTTTAATTCCATAGTAATCTTCTCTTTCTATTTCTTATTCTTTCTCCCTTTCTATTTATTATTCTTCTTCGCTTATTATTTCATATTATCTTTCTCTTTCTATTCTTTATCCTTCCTCCCTTTATATTATTTATTCTTCCTCTTTTCTTATTCGATATTCTTCCTCCCTTTCTATCCTTTATTCCTTCTCCCTTTCTGGTCCTTATATTTCCTCCTTTTCTATTCCTTATACTTTCTCCTTTTCTATCTCTTATACTTCCTCCCTTTCTATCCCTTTTTCTTTTTCTCTTTCAATTCCTTATTTTCCCCCTTTCTTATTCCATATTCTTCCTCTTTTTTTCCTTATTCTTTTTCTTTTTCTATTCCTTATTTTTCTCCCTTTCTATCTCTTATACTTCCTCCCTTTCTATTTCTTATTCTTTCTTTTTTATTTCTTATTATCTTTCTCTTTCCATTCATCATTTTTATTAAAAATCTATTTGTTATTTTTCCTCCCTTTCTATTCCTTCTTCTTCTTTTTCTATTCATTATTCTTCCTCCCTTCCCTTATTCGCCCTCCCTTTTTCTTATTTCTCCCTCTTCTCTTCTTTATTTCCTTTCTATTCGTTCTCTCTGTTTTATTCTTTCTTGTTCTTGCTATCTTTTTAATCATTCTTATCTGGGTTCTTTCCCCCTCGTATCGATCTTTTTATCTTGTTTGTGGTTTCCAGATTTATTTACTGCCATTTCATTCTTTGAACACGTTATCCTTTTTCATGAAATACTTAGGTTTTCTTTTTGTTTTAATAACATTTATTACCTTCCTTCATCTTTCATTTCTCTTATTTCTGTTTGTTTCTTCTTTCTACATATATTCTTTCATCCTTTTACATATTTTCTCATTCTTTTTCTGTCCAATTTTTTGTCAAAATAATTGAATTTATTTTTCATCACTTTCTTTCTTTACCTTCTTTATTTTTTATTTACAATTCAATTTTCTTTTTTCTTTATTTCAGTTTTTTCCTTTTTCTTTTTTCTGTAGTTTCCTTTTTTCTTTAATTTTCTTTCTTTAATTTCATTTCTTTTTTCATATCCGTTTTACTTTATTCACTTTTTCTTGATCATTGTTTTTCTTTTTTCTTTGGTCCTGGTCATGAAGGTAAACTGCATCCGGCAGCAAGACCTCTGATTGTGAGGAGCATGGAACTACCTCTTAATTGCTGTTGTTTTCAGGTCCACCCTTACCCAGAGTGGTAGCACCTTTTAGGGTCAAAGCTATAGGCAAACTGTTAGCCCCCAAACGGTGGTCAAAACACCATGAAAATATAAAAATACACTTTTATAGAAATATATACACTACCGGCCATAATTATTGGCAACCCCAGTGTTTTAAAAAGTGATGTATTTCATAGTATTCTTTTAGTATTTATTGACAAGTGAATAATTGTAAATGAGAATAGAATCGTTCTTTTGTTAATATTGCACAATAATATGTGCATCAAATGAATTTATGAATACTTAATAATTACCTATATTTATTTTCAAGTGAATAATTACCTATATTTATTGACAAGTGAATAATTGTAAATGAGAATAGAATGGTTCTTTTGTTAATATTGCACAATAATATGTGCATCAAATGAATTTATAAATACTTAATAATTACCTATATTGCAGTTTCATCA
The DNA here is from genome assembly GCA_037127315.1 of Ascarosepion bandense. NCBI lineage: Eukaryota > Metazoa > Mollusca > Cephalopoda > Sepiida > Sepiidae > Ascarosepion > Ascarosepion bandense. The sequence continues at coordinate 2,296,271 of JBBBDQ010002153.1, read as the reverse complement.
ATGAAAGAACGTAAAAAATTTAGGGTGATTCGGACGAATTCATCTTTGCTTCCTTGCATTGTAAAATTTTGCAAAGTATTAATAACAAAAGAACCATTTTATTTTCATTTGGCAATAAATACTAAAAATAGTAGGAAATAATTCATTTCTTTTTAAAATAAATTGGGGTGGCTTAATAATTATGGCCGAGAGTGTACATGAAAATAGACTTTTATAGAAAAATATACATTTCTGAAGGAAAATATTACCGACAATACATTTTTGAAGGAAAAATTATTATCATAACATATTTTTGAAGAAAAAAAATTACTCTCAGCAAAACATTTTTGAATACAAAACTAGAAGACATTTTCAGTTTTCTAAAATAAAAAAGAATAAAAACAAAAAATTTTCATTAAAATCTGACTAAATCAACTTTCTTGCTATAACTGAACATTAAAATAAATACCTTAAAACCCCACCTTTTCGGCATTAAATAACCCACAGAAGTTTATACAAAGCTCAAACTCAAAATTTCTTCTTTGTTTTTTGTTTTTTCTTTTATCAATGATTTTCTTTCTTCTTTCTTACTTATATTTTTGTAGATCAATTTTTTGTTTCTTTTTTTTTTCCCCTTATCACGTTCATTCTTTGGTAGCACTTTCCTTCTTTTATTTTTTTGCTTCTTTTTTCTTTGATGTTACTCTTTATGATTTTTTTACTTTTTCTTCCTTTCTGTTATCGCATTATTTTTTGGATTTCTTTTATATTTTTTACGATTTCTTTTTTCTTTCATTGCTTTTTTATCAGTCTTTCTTTCTTCTCATTCACTTATAGCTCTGCTTTCCTTTGCTATCATTTTCTTTCTTCCCTTAACTCTATATGTCTATTTTCTTCTTTACATTCTTTTCTTCTTACTCCCATTCTCTTTCTTTTTATGTCCTTATTCTTTCTTTCTTTGTATTCCTTATTCTTCCTTATTGTTTTTCTCTTTCTATTTCTCATTTTTTCTCTCTTTCTATTCCAAATTCTTTCTCTCTCTCTTTCTACCCATTATTCTTTCTTATTCTGTTTGTCTTTTTAATTCTTATTCTTTCTATTTTTTACTCCTAATTTTCCTTATTTTTTCTTCTTCTCTGTTCCTGATCCTTTCTTATTCTTTGTTTTCATATTCTTTATTTTCCTTTATTTTTTCTCTCTTTCTATTCCTTATTCTTTCTTATTCTGTTTCTCTTTCTATTCCTTATTCTTTCACTCCCTCTTTATTCTTTATTCTTTTTTATTCTCTCTTTCTTTCCCTTCGTTATTCTGCCTTAAATTTTCTCTCTTTGTATTTCTTATTCTTTCTCTCTTTCTATTCCTTATTCTTCCTTATTCTTTCTCTTTTTCTATTTTTTATACCTTCTTTGTTTCTATTCTTTATTCTGCCTTATTCTTTCTCTCTTTCTAATTTTTATTCTTTCTCTCTTTCTATTTTTTATTCTGCCTTGTTCTTTCTCTCTTTCTATTCCTTATTCTTTCTTATTCTGTTTCTCTTTCTATTCCTTATTCTTTCACTCCCTCTTTATTCTTTATTCATTTTTATTCTCTCTTTCTTTCCCTTCGTTATTCTGCCTTACTCTTTATCTTTTTGTATTTCTTATTCTTTCTTATTCTTATTTTTTCTCTCTTTCTATTTCTCGTTCTTTCTTTCTTTCTATTCGTTATTCTTCTTTATTCTTTCTCTCTTTCTATTTTTATTCTTTCTTTCTTACTTCTATTCCTTATTCTGCCTTATTCTTTCTCTCTTTCTATTCCTTATTCTTTCATTCTTTTTATTCCTTATTCTTTCTCTCTTTCTATTCCTTATTATTCCTTATTCTTCCTCTGTAATACTTGTTTTTCCCTACCTACCTTGTAATTCTATTTGCCCCTGGCTCATGATTAAATCTTTCAATGTCTTTCCCCAGTTAACTGACCATCATCCTCTTTGTCATCAGCTAAAAGCTTATTACACAACTAATTCTCAATGCCTCTTCACAAGAGAAATTGAGTTGTGTTTCTCGTCTCTTTAAGCCACGTCTCTAAATGACAGTACCCTCATTGTTACCTATTTTCAAGCCCTGTTAGGCCACATAGATTTGACATTGATGAAGGAAGCCCACTGCAGTGACAACAAATACAGAAATAGAATAATTGGTATGAGTGGGAGACAGGAGAGAACAAGAAAAAAACTCTTTGTCCAAAACGTGCCTGGTTCTGGCTTCAGGTTTAAATGCTTTGACTATTTCACAGCCTTTTGAACACTAGTATCTAAAACATGTCCTTGATTCAATTTTGGGGTTTAAGGTGATCATTGTGGCTTCATTTCTTCAGGCCTTCGGCTCTTTCTACTTGTGGACAAAATAAATTTTGCCAACAATCTCAAAGTATATATTCTTAATAAATATATATCCTTAAAAATGCATACGAAATATTTTAGTTTCTTCTCTACTGGTTCAAGGTTAATTATTAATGACTGGAATAAAAAATACCTTTCAGGAAAGCCATAATTATTTTTTAGTATAATTTTACTTTTTCACAATAATTTTCATTTAATTTTCCTAAAATTGGCATTTTTTCTTAAATGATAATATTTTAATGCTTGTAAAAATTATTGAAAATATTAACTGCAATTTTCAATTGACATGATCAAATAAATGGGAATTGTTGAAATTAATTTAAATTCTCAACAGCCTTACTCGTAATGTTTATCGATTCTTACTTTCTTTCTTCCTTTTCTTGATTTTTATTTCCTTCTTTCTTAATATTTCTCCAATCTTTCTTTCTTTCTTTCTTTCTTTCTTTCTATTACTCTTAATTTTTATGCACTCCTCAATTCTTAATATTTTCCCACTTTACATTTCTTTCTTTCTTTTTGTTTGATTGATTTTCTTTTTCTTTCTGTTTTTCAACTCTTCCTTTTATATTTTCCTATTATTCTTTCTTTCTTTTATTTTTCACTCTTCCATTCTTTTCTATTTTCTTTCTTTCTTTCTTTCTTTTCTCACTTTTTGTTTTTTTATATATAGTAATTTTCTATTCGTTTCTTTCTTTGTTCCTTTCTATTTTTCAACTCTTCCTTTCTTTTTTCTTTTTCTTTCTTTCTTTCTTTCTTTCTTTCATCTTTCTTTCTTTCTTTCTTTCTTTTAATTTCTCCTCTTTTCATGTTTTTCATATGTTCCTAATTTCTTTCTTTCTTGAGTTCTGTTGTTTATATATTCCTACTTTTTTTTATTCTTCCTTTTTTTCTATTTTCTTTTCTATTTTTCTTTTCTTTTCTTTTTTCTTTCTTTCTGTTTTATATGTTCCTACATTTTCTTTCTTTCTTGCTTTCTTTCTTCGTTTTATATGTGTTCCTATTGTTTCTTTCTATTTCTACACGTTCTTTCTTTCTTTTTTCTATATTCCTACTTTTTCTTTGTTTCTTTGTTTTTTCTTTTTTCCTTTCTTTACTATTTTCCTTTTCTCTTTCTTTCTTTGTTCTTTTCTATTTCTACTCTTTTCATGTCTTTCATATATTCATACTCTTTCTTTCTCTTTTCTTTCTTTCTTTCTTTCTTTCTTTCTGTTTTTATAAGTCCTTCTTTGATTCTTTTTTATATATCCTTCTTTGATTCTTTTTTGTCATCACTCTTGATTTATTTTCTATTTTCTTTTTCGTTCTTACTTTCTTGCTTTCTTTCTTTCTTTCTATTTCTCCCCTTCTTATATCTTTTATATGTTCTTACTCTTTTTTTTTTTAATATCTTAACCACATGCGACCTCTAGGTTGAAATGTTATTATTATTACCAACAGAGCACCAGAGAAAGATGTCATGACATCACTAATTTTTGCTTTTCTTATTCATGCACATGCAATCTCTTTGAGTTTTTAGCATATTTCTTTTTTCTGTTAACAACAATCTGAATTTTGTCAGTTGTATCTATGTCGAGTTACAAATAAAACCTCAACATCCAACTTCCATAGGAAACATATTGACCATCCAGCCATATTTCTAGATTAAAACAAAGAAGAAACGTTTCAAAGCAATGTGTTGAAAACAGATCATGATTTATCGTTTGAGATTGGCTGTTCACAAACCCTTGGAAATTACTCAGATCGAGATAAAAACTTGAGTTTCGAGTTTCGTAGTCAAGGCAGGGTTAGGTATAGACTAAAATCTTCTGAATATATAAACTTATGTCTGTGTGTGTGTATGTATCTGTGTGTGTGTGTGTGTGTGTGTGTGTCCGTTACCTATAGACTCCGAAACGGGTGAACCGATTTTCTTGAAAATTTACACAGTTGTACTATAAGGGTCTGCAAGTATTCTTAGCTAAGTTTCGTGTCGAGGTACCCCCGATAAATATCGAAATTCGATAATAGAAAAATTCGTGTTATAGAAGGAGTGGTCAGATTTTAATCAAATTTGATACACTCATAGACAAAGACATAAGAAACGATATTCAGAAGTTTCAAGGTTGCAGTTCTTACAATAGTGCAGAAAATCTATAATATATATATATATATATATATATATATATATATATATATATATATAAGGCAAGCTGTTTGTGTGTATGTCTGTTTAGCTGTCTGTATGTCCTTTATACAATTCCACAATTTTTATCCGATTCTCACCAAACTTCAAAATTTGACTTACATCCATTCATTTTTCTTTCAGTCTACGGTTTCGCTTTAACTGGAAACAACTATTGCTTTTTAGTGTTTCGTGTCAACGTCTAAAGAGTCTGAGCTCCATGACCATGGATCAGTTTTAAAGCTTTCATTACAGCCGAGCAACGCCGGTCTATACTGCTAGTAATTGATATAAGGAAAAAAAAGTGACCCAAAAAAGAAACTAAAAAAGGAATAAAAAAACTGACACAAAAAAAAGAATGAAAAACTGGAATTTCCTTCAAACGGTAAAATGATACTAGTGAAGAAAGAAAGAAAGAAAGAAAGAAAGAAAGAAACTAAAAAAAAAATCAAAAATGAATAAAGATAAACAAACACTAAAAATGAGTGGCAAAAGGCTATTCAAAAAAAGAACAATTGATTCTAAGAAAGAAAGAAAGAAAGAAAGAAAGAAAGAAAGAAAGAAAGAAACTCAAAAAAAATCAAAAATGAATAAAGATAAACAAACACTAAAAATGAGTGGCAAAAGGCTATTCAAAAAAAGAACAATTGATTCTAAGAAAGAAAGAAAGAAAGAAAGAAAGAAAGAAAGAAAGAAAGAAAGAGACTACAAAAATATAAAGAAGAAAAATGACAGACAAACACTAGAAAAGAATGAAAAAATGTAATTTCCAAAAATGGAAAATTGATACGAGGAAAGAAAAAAGAATGAAAAATGAAAAAAAAAAGAAAGAAAGCAAGAGAAAAGAAAGAAAAGCGAACAAAATGAAAATGAAAATTAAAAATAAAAAAAATGATGCAGAAAACAAAAATAATATTAATAAATTTTGGCAGAAAAATTACGCGCTGAATACAAAAAGCGATCTGCCCCACCAAAACTAGTGCAAAGATTTCTTAATTCCCACCAAATAAACTTTCTACAATATGTAGCATTAAAAGAATAGAGAACTTCTTCTAAAAACACCATTCTTGCTGCTATTTCTTCTATGTACCATAAATGTTCAGAGCATTTGTGATTATGGCTCTCCACATTAGATGATGGCATATCACTTTGAATACACCGGTTCTCGTTCTATCACCAAAGTTAAGCAACGTGAGCCTTGTCAGTACCTAGATAGGTGACAGCTTGGGAATAGCAGGCGCTATAAGCATATAGTGACGGATGTGCGTTGTGATGCAGTGGACGTCGGCTTGGAAAGAGAAATCGATGAGCCGAGCTCGAATTCCAGTTGTGTACCCTGCATTCACTTGAGCACTGGTACTCTTAGAAAAGGTATTAATCCGTCGCTTCCCTCCAGTTATGGGTTAAATAAAGGATGGGGCCTTGAGACAACACATCTAGTGTTGGTGTCACAATAAAAACACCCTTGGTAGCCCTGGTGAAGCATCAAGTATTCAGCTATTTGACAAGATTATGAATTTCGCTATAAACTGCGCCAGGGTTCCAAATACGCAGGAAATACTGGAGGGGTGTAGTGAGTTCTATTTCGGCCAAGGCCACAGGACGACGACGATGACTCTCCACAATTTCCTGTCCTTTGCAGCTCTTAATACATTTTCTCTTTTTGTTGTTGTTCTTCTATATGCCGTGTCTCTTCAGGATGTAGGTGATCATAGTCCTCCACATCTCCCTATATCTTGTAACTCTTAACACCCTTTCTCTTGTTCTTCTTCTATGTGCCTTGTCAATTCAGGACGTAGGTGATCATGGCTTTCCACGTCTCCCTATTCCTGGTGGCTCTGGGCATACTTTCTCCTGGGACACCACACAAACCCTGTTCTATTATCTGCCTGCTCAGGTCCTTCAAATATGTTATCCACTGCTTTCCCCTGTCTTTTTCCCTCTATCTAGCCTGTTAGTATCAGGTTCTCCATACTCTCCTTTCTCATTGCATGTCCCAGGAATTTTAGTTGTCTCTTCCTTTTCGTTTCCATTCTTTCCAAAATCTCATAATTGCCCACATTCTCGGTTCACGATACCCGCAGCATCCTTCTGTAGAACCACATTTCAACTGCTTCAAGTTTTTCTTTCATCTTTGTTGATATTGTCCAGCAGTCACTGCCGTATTGAAGAACTGACATCACATAGCAATCTAGTACTCCCTTCTTTGTTTCTAGTAAAAGTTTCCTGTCTCTTAAGAAACAAAAGAAGGGTACCTAGAAAAGTTTTTAATTTTCATTTTCTATGGATATTTTTTTAGAATCGTCTCACGCAAAGCAAGGCAGAACTGCCACTGGTGGGCAGTGGGGTATTTAATAGTGTAGTGAGAGACGAACAGGTCACAGGAGGTGTCGGAGAACAGGTACATTGGTGAAAAGAGAGCTGCGTGAGTGGAAAGTGGAAAGTTAGAAGAAGGATGGTAATCAAGAGAATAAGAGATGACAGCTGACGCTGCATTTAAACTCTTGGAGATTGTAGTTATCAGGGAAACAAGAATACGGAATGGAGTTCCACAGGCGAAAAGTGCGAAAAAAGAAACTAACAGAGTAGAAGATGTGGTTACACTTGATTTTTTTCAAAGTAAAACGGTGGGACCTTGTTTGCCAGTCTAGTAGCTCGAGTAAATGCCCGTAGAGTGGGTGGCACCAAGGAGCTAAGCTTGTCGGTGCAGAATCCTTTAAAGTATTTGTAAAACAGACAGAGAGAAGCCACATCTCGTCGATGAGAGAGAGACTGGAGTCGGGCCACAAGGTCAGGAACGAGTACATTGTAGATTATTCTTTGGATCTTGTCGAGAGCCCCAAGGTGAACAGCAGAGGCGCCCGACCAGATATGACAGCAGTATTCAATGCACGGTTGGATGATAAATTTGTAAATGTGCATAATAGATTCAGAACAGAAGAACTTCCTGGCCCGACACAGGGACCCAACCTTCTTAGCAGTAGATTTACTATTAATTCAATGTAGTCGTTCCACTTAAGGTCAGATGAGAGAGTGAGACTGAGGAGAAGTAGTGTATTGCTCTCAGGTAGTCTAGAGCATTGAATGCTGATGGTGGGTAGGAAAGATTTTCGATGGTAGTTAAAGAATAGAAGCTTCGTTTTGGAAGCATTAAAGTTTACGAGCCATCTCTTACCCTAACCCTACCGCTGACTGGAGGTCCTTTGCAGGAGCAGCAGCAAGGTCTGTTTTGTCTCCATCGGCAGATTTCGTAGCGAGGCGGAAGTAAATAGTGGTGTCGTCAGCGTAGATGCCTTCCTGGGATAAAAGGATTGATTAGATATGTAGTTAGAGAAATAAGGACCAAATGAATAGAGACGTTGGTTAGTTCCTAACTTGACTCTTAGAGTTGTGAGTTCAATACTAGGCTACAGCAGTGGTGAACAAGTAACTTGCAGGGTTAGAGGGAGATAACTCATGACTTTCAATCGAGGCTTTACGCAAGGAACGGAGTTCATATACCCCAGTAATTGTAATATACCCCAGTAATTGTAATAAATGGTTGGTTCGAAATTCCTAGCACCTGAAGAAGGCCGGAGCGTACAACAGCCGTAACGTCGTACAAATGGCAACAAAGATGAAGACAATAGTCCGAATAATAAAAATACTGTAAATACTACCTCATCTCAGAAATATAGACAAATGGCAACAAAGATGAGGACAATAGTCCGAATAATGTAAGTACTGTAAATACTGCCTCATCTCAGAAATATAGACAAATGGCAACAAAGATGAGGACAATAGTCCGAATAATGTAAGTACTGTAAATACTGCCTCATCTCAGAAATATAGACAAATGGCAACAAAGATGAGGACAATAGTCCGAATAATGTAAATACCGTAAATACTAACTTATCTCAGAAATATAGCCAAATTCTAGGTAAATAAGGTTTAAAATGTCATGCTTTCAAAAAAGTGAATTTTTGGTACACATTCAGTCACCAAGTTTATTTTTGTATAAACCAAAAATTTGACGTAGACTTTATGAATTTAAGCGCAGTACCATTTTGACCCGTCAGTCGGTCGGTCGATCTGTCGGTCAGTCATTGGTTTTATTCACTTACGCACAAATACACTTGGGAAAATTATTAATCCATCCCTTCTCCACCCCAAGCAAGGTAGTCCCGCCACTAGTGCAAAAAGTGTTACAATGAGAGATAAAACAGGATACAGGGGTGTTGTAGAAAAGATAAAAGATGGATGGAATTCAAG